>JANRMT010049829.1:4981505-5020633 GCA_026402145.1 Polypterus bichir lapradei
TATTATTATTATTATTATTATTATTATTATTATTATTATTATTATTAATGTCCACAGCAAGAACATACACCAATGGAAAAAATAAATAAATAAATGAATAAATTCTTACAATGTTAGACAACTATTATTTAAGTATATGAGCAAAAAATCCTGAGCAGCTGCAGCCTATAAAAGCGAAGCACCTGCACCGCCATCTTGTTGGCAATAATGGATACAATGAGGCTATTAGAAATAAACTGGATACATTAGGATTAAAAGTCAAGACGGAGGTAAAAAGCTTAGGGGCAATTGTTGACTGTAATCTGAATTTTAAATCACATATTAATCAGATCACTAGGACAGCATTTTTTCACTTAAGAAACATAAGTAAAGTTAGACCTCTTATATCACTGAAAGATGCTGAGAAATTAGTTCACGCGTTTGTTTTCAGTCGACTAGATTACTGTAACGCACTCCTCTCAGGACTACCCAAGAAAGACATAAATCGTTTGCAACTAGTGCAGAATGCAGCTGCTAGAATCCTAACTAGGAAAAGAAAATCCGAACACATTTCTCCAGTTCTGATGTCACTACACTGGTTACCTGTGTCATTCAGGATTGACTTTAAAATTCTGCTTATGGTTTATAAAGCCTTAAATAATCTCGCCCCTTCTTATATATCGGAGTGTCTGACATCTTATATTCCAAATCGTAACCTCAGATCCTCAAATGAGTGTCTCCTTAGAATTCCAAGAACAGAACTTAAAAGAAGTGGTGAGGCGGCCTTCTGCTGCTATGCACCTAAAATCTGTAATAGCCTGCCAATAGGAATTCGCCAGGCTAATACAGTAGAGCACTTTAAAACACTGCTGAAAACACATTACTTTAACATGGCCTTTCTATAACTTCAATTTAACTTAATTTAACTTAATCCTGATACTCTGTATGTTCAATTTCCTCATAATAACTATTCAGGGTAGCTCTACAATCCGTACTGACCCCTACTCTCTTTTCTGTTTCTTTTTCCGGTTTCTTTGTGGTGGTGGCCTGTGCCACCTCCACCTACTCAAAGCTTCATGATGCTCCAACAATGATGGATGGACTAAAAGGCAGAATTCTACGTGACCATCATCATCAAGCCTTTCCGTGAGAACCCTAAATCCAAAGAGGACTGTTTCATTTATGTTAGGTAGAATGCCCAGAGGGGACTGGGCGGTCTCATGGTCTGGAATCCCTACAGATTTTATTTTTTTTTTCTCCAGCCGTCTGGAGTTTTTATTTTGTTTTTTCTGTCCCCCCTGGCCATTGGACCTTACTCTTATTCGATGTTAATTAATGCTGATTTATTTTGTTTTCTTATTGTGTTTTTTATTTTTCTATTCTTTATTATGTAAAGCACTTTGAGCTACTGTTTGTATGAATATGTGCTATAGAAATACATGTTGTTGTTGTTGTTGTTGTTTTCAGTCCAAGGACTGTTGGGGGCTCAAGTCTTAAACTGCTCAGCCTGTTTGGAATGAAAGCTCCATCTTTCACGCCTGTCACTCAACTCCTCCGATGGAGGTGCCTTAAGTTCTCACAAAAAGTGCATCCCTCTGGACTCCACCTCAATCCTGCTTCCCAGTCCTCACAGCTGTCCTTACATTAGCAAGACATGTTACAATAAATTTGTCATGCAGGATGCCAGATGAGTTCTACAAAACAGGCCTGAGCATCAACATGGTCATAAGTGCTTCAAAAATCAAACTTAAAAACCAAAGTAGTGAAGCACTATGCCAGCACGCGTGGCTCCGTTTAGATGGCTGCTTTTATGACTCACTGTCCAGATAAGATCAGGAAGGATATGGGTTAGTTAGTAAGACCAAAACAGAGTGAAAATAGCAAAAGTACATATCTCTGAAGGTCCTGGAGCCTCCTCCCTGCACCTCCAAGTAGGTGGCATTGACTACAACGGGCATCAATAGTGTCCAGCTGCAGACCTCCAGAGCTCCACTCGGTCACACTATGGTCAAGGTTACAGTTGTGGTGGGTTATCTGACTCAAATAATGACAGCTGGCCATTAAGTCAACTCCAGGATACTTGGAGCTTCAGGGTGGAGGCTCTGAGTTGTAAAGATAAATGACCAACAACGTAGGATTCTCTTGGCATCTCCTAAACCCTGATTGGTCCATCAGACTGCCATATAGTGAATTGTGGTTCATCACTCCACGTTTCCACTGGTCCCTTGTCTAACGGTGGCATGCATTACACCACTCCGGCCAACACAGTCGGCCATGGAGATCCATTTCATGAAGCTTCCAACACACAGTTGTTGTGCTAATGTTGCTTCCAGGGGTATTTTGGAATTTTGCTGTGAGTGATGCCACAGACAATAGGCCATTTTTATACTCTGTGCGTTTGTGAGGTCTACCAAGTGTGGCTGAACTGCTGTTGCTCCTCAACGCTTCATCTTCACAATATTAGAAATTACCAAAAGGGTCTGGCTGCAGACCGTGCACTCTCAGCCACATGCACTCTCAGCCACTGACGTCAGATGCACTCTTAGCCACGTGCACGCTCAGCCACTGACGTCAGATGCACTCTCAGCCACGTGCACGCTCAGCCACTGACGTCAGATGCACGCTCAGCCACAACAGAAAGTGCAACCGGGGAGTCGTTTCCTGATTGCTAAGTTCGTACGTTTGCTAGTTATAGTCTTACCATTTATGAACGATATGGAATATTCTTAATCATGTTAACATGTGCATATTCACGTTGTTTGGCTGGCCTGTGTTGATTTATTAACATGTTTACCATTTTAACAGATCAAGTTCACCAAGGTAATGTAAATGCTTGCCTGTTATTGTAATTACTAGCGTCATGGCCGTGGTAGCGTAGCGAGAGCGCTGATGTTTCGAGCGTGCTAGTTTAGTGTTCCCGCTGTTATCCCAAGGAAAAAACAATTATGCAACCATCATAACTTGCTAACATTATTTAAATTTTATGTATACAGTATTTACGTGTGAATAAAGAGTAAAATGAAAATAAAACAAATAGAACAATTCTGTGTCGTTAATAATCTTATATATCAGAACTGTAATACGTACTATACTTTACTGTGAGGATGCGTCAATACCGCCAGAAGTACAAGTACGTTTTTTTATCAGTTTTTTATATATCAATAATAATTGCATAAAACACATTTACATAAATACACCCAATTTTTATTCCTGTCTTAGGTATCTGTCCTCGCACACGCAAAAACAGCCAGTTAGTGGTGCAGTGACAGCCAACACCAATTCATTGGTCTGGTCCAGTTGCCCCAGATACTGACTATGAAAGAGGAAGATGCTGGGAAGGCTCTGCAGGAGTACGAAGCAATGAATGCAGAGGAAGATTTACTAGTTAATAGAGATGGGGGGTATTTTCCGTACGTCGCTTAAATCATCCGAGATCAGATGCCTCATCTTGGATGAGTTAATGCCGGTGAAGCTCATCCGGGATAAGTCAGTTTTTCAAACGCAGCCGTGTAGTAGATTAGTCGAGCTGAATCTAATCATCCGAGATGAATGCGCGCTCCCGTGCTGATTGAAAAGCCCA
This sequence comes from Polypterus bichir lapradei, assembly GCA_026402145.1. Classification (NCBI taxonomy): domain Eukaryota; kingdom Metazoa; phylum Chordata; class Cladistia; order Polypteriformes; family Polypteridae; genus Polypterus; species Polypterus bichir. Next base: position 4,985,065 of record JANRMT010049829.1, read on the forward strand.
TATATATCGAGTCTAGAAAACATGATCAGCAAGTCTTTCATAGGCTGCAACAAAATGACGAAAGAACGGTTGCATTTTTTTTTTTTAACACAAGCAGAGCAGGACCTTTTATTCGAAGGATATGAAGAATTTCAAGATTTAATATGCACAAGGGGTAACACTGCAAAAGCAGCCCAAACCAGAAAAGACAGCTGGCAAAAAGTGGCTGACAAATTAAACGCTAAGTAGTGTGCATTGTACTTACTGAATGCAGCGTTTCATTTCCTATGTGTCAGATTAATTATTATTTAATATGTCATAATTCCAGATCAGACGTGAGCACAAGGAGAACATGGGAACAAGTTAAAGTGAAGTACAAGAATATACTTCAAACTGGCAAATATTGGTATATAACTATTTAAAGAATTTTTGACATAAAGAATCATATATAAGAAACATTAATTTTAAAGCTAATAAGAAGGCAGACAAGCAAAAAACAGATGGAGGTCCACGCGGTCCAGACCTAACCCCTGCAGAAGAGTTGGCTCTCCAGCAAAATGCCCATCGCCCTGTTTCTGAGGGCATTTTTTTTTTGTTGGGTCAGTTGCAGTGAATGTCATATCCCTAGAACCTGTGTCTGACCAACGAGATATTGACGAAGGTCAAATATTTGATGAAGACACTGTGTCTGATTATTTATCAGGAGGAGAGGTACATTTTCCAAATAATGTTTGATCAAACTCCACTCTGATCAGTCCCATGTGCCCCAATAACATTTGGAAATCCTGGGTAATGAGAATGTTAGGCTGATTGTGAGATCCTTTACGGAACTGTGGATGTTTTTGCCTGTGTAGCTGCAATGGCATGAAACGCCTCTTTTATTGTCTGCACACGCAGGTGTCCAGGAAACACTATGAAAACCTGAAGGAAATATTTCAGAGCCAAACAGACTTTACGAATTGCCTGGCCAACTGCACTTTTAGATCGATTTTCCGCATCGCCTACAGTAAAAAGTGCCGCTTGCAAAAAACCTCAAAGCAATGCATACTGTCTGTGTGGTTGTGAGAGCCCGACTTCGCCGAGTTTGACTTCGAATATAAGGTTCTAATAAATCTTTGAGTTACAATATTCCCCCTCGGCTAAAGCGGTATCTTTCGAAAAGAATTTCTTCCAGGAGCAATAAAGGATCTTGCCGATCGCGCAAAACCCTCTCTATATGAAATTCTCTTCTTATAATTTGCGCACCGATATCAATTAGTAGCTCATTCATGAACGGCAAAGCCATGAGAATGAATTCCATGCACGGACACTGATTAAGTGTGTCAGCTAATCCTTGTTTACGTAGAACGGAGCAGGTCTGAGGATTTGGATCTGCTGCTATGACAACACATCCAGCAAGAGTTTCGAAAAAACCGACAGATCCAGGATCAGAGGGCTGTTCCACGAAGCGAGCTTATAAAATCAAGGATTATTTGTAATAGCCTCGCTTGAGTTAGCCTAACAGTTCACTTCAGGCTCATTGAGTTCCACGAACAAAATTCAGGTGTATTTAATCTCCGCTAATTCAAGCCAAGCTTGATAAGCGAGGCTTGTGCGCGTCCGCGCGATATAAAAGGCAGCCTTGTTAATCGATGCTGGATAAGCAAGAATGGAAACTAAGGAAAGAGCTGCGTTTTTTACGCAGGCGGAGCAAGAATTATTATTACAAGCCTATGAGGACTACAAAGCTATAATAACTAGAAAGGGGAACACGAGCTGTATTATCAAAGCTCGTGAGGCTGCATGGCAGAAAATAGCTGACAAGTTAAATGCGTAAGAACATGATTTTAGTAACTTTTGTGTTAAGGATGTCAAACTATTTAACAACTAAATGAGAACAGTTTCAAGCCTTCAAAATGTATAGTCATTAAAATTTCCTTTTACATATGCATTTTGTTACCAGTTGTAAGGTACTTTTAAGGTTATTTTAACACATTGATAAACAGGACAGCATGTTAATTATATGGGTTCATCTTGGATAAAAAGTGATATATAATTGTAATTATTAATATAATTATTAATAATGCTTGGTTTCAGGAGCAACATGAGTGGAACGAAAAGGTCCTGGCAGCAAGTGAAGATTAAATACAATACAGTATTGCCACATTATGCAAAACTGCACAGGCTACTACAATGTCACACGCTCTGTCTGGTGTAACTCTGAGATGCCGCAGGCAGTTAAACCTGGATTTTAACTGTCCAAATGTCATTTCAATGCATGCCCTTGTCTTACAATGGGCATGGTTGAAATGTCTTTCTATCTGTATATGGTGTGAGAAGAAACGGTAGACATGGGTATCCTCTGTCACCAAGCAGCACACCAGGAAAAATTCCTATAATGGAAAGTAGACACATTAGACTGTAGTATAATAAACTATAGTATATTTGTGAATTTTAGTTGACTTGCCTTGTCTGAGGCTTTGAGCCAGTGAAGACTCGCGAAAAATTCTGGCATCATGTACTGATCCTGGCCATTTTGCCACAATGTTTGAAATTAGATGTTCAGCGGTGCATACCATCTGAAACATTTTAGGAAATGGTAAGGACATACATTGCTAATGTTGGACGACTACACTTTCACCTCTTGTATATAAATGTGAGATATTATCAGTACTTACCTGTACATTAATACTGTGATATGATTTGCGGTTTATGTAATCAGGCTCTTTTGGACCTGCTGGAGCCTTTATCCTCACGTGTGTACAGTCAATGGCTCCAATGACGTTAGGAAAGCCTGACAAATTAAATTCAGTTACTTATCAGGTAATGATTTATGTGCTGTAAATGAGTAGATGTTTAAAGATTAAGCACCATTAATTCCAAAGAAAGTTTCCTTAATGGCAAGAATTCCTCGGTGGCCAGGAAAGGTAATGAATATATTTAAAAAGGACTGTAATGCAACGCAAACCTTCCTGATTTCACGGCACACTGTAGCTTTGCTTAAATGTTCAGCATCCCCCACACTGTACAGAAATGAACCACTGGCAAAATAACGCAAAGCGATACACAAAGACTGTGCAACCATAAGGGCTTTAGAGCGACGTGTGTTTTTGGAAACGTAAGGTTCCAATAACTGACACAAATATGCAATACTGTGTCTACTAAATCTATAGCGCTCGTATAAATAATCATCCGCAAAATGCAACGGATCTATCCTGGGCCGAAGTAATTGTGGAACCTGTTGCCTTAAAGCTCTACGAATGAGCCTCGCTCCCTCATCAACTGGAATTATGAATAAATGGGCACGCCATGGTTATTCATGTAAAAGCCTTCAATGCACTCCTTGTCATTTTATACTTTCTAAGTAATTAGAATCGCCTGCATGTAATCTGTAATAATTTTATATTGGAGGGTCGATGTGTGCGAAAGAGGGAGAGAACAGCAGCAGAATAATCCCAGCCCCGCAGAATGTCGTGCTGTGACATCACATGGCTTGTCCAATCATATTCATCAAGCTAAGCTAAGCTTCACAACTAACCTGCCACGGAGCAGGCTTGTCCAAGAGCATATGTTGACATGGTAATTAAGCGGAGCTTCAGGTTAGCCTCGTTCGTGGAACCGAATTTGGAGAAATTAAACCGGGATTATCGAAATAAGCCTGGATTTTGAGGTTAGCTCGCTTCGTGGAACAGCCCTCAGATCCACGTACGAAAAATACCCCCATGATGTTCTGGCTTCATTTTGTTTTGGGTTTAGTCATGTGCAAGACATGCACAGATTTTTAGAGAAATGGTGGATTGCAGGAAGTTCACTATGTACTGCTGCCTCCTTAACTAAATTAATGTTTTTTTATTGGTTTGTGTTTTGTTGTTGTTGTGTTTTATTTTATGTATAAATAAATATATAAACCTTTGATTACTGATGTGTCCAATGTGTTTTTCCCTCCAACATTTATTAATCACAGTTTGGTACCTCATGACATGTAAAGTATAGTACTTATTACAGTTCTGATGTATAAGATTATTAACGACACAGAATTGTTCTACTTGTTTTATTTTCATTTTACTCTTTATTCACACGTAAATACTGTATACATTAAATTTAAATAATGTTAGCAAGTTATGATGGTTGTATAATTGTTTTTTCCTTGGGATAACAGCGGGAACACTAAACTAGCACGCTCGAAACATCAGCGCTCTCGCTACGCTACCATGGCCATGATGCTAGTAATTACAATAACAGGCAAGCATTTACCTTGGTGAACTTGATCTGTTAAAATGGTAAACATGTTAATAAATCAACACAGGCCAGCCAAACAACGTGAATATGCACAAATGGTAAGACTATAAGTAGCAAACATACCAACTTAGCAATCAGGAAACAACTCCCCGGTTGCACTTCCTGTTGTGGCTGAGAGTACACGGTCTGCTGCCAGACCCTTCTCGAAATTAGAGCTGAGGGGGGGAGAACTAGGAGAGCAGAGATTTCACGTTGTGACTTATGGTAAAGGTGCCTTTGCCTTTGGTGGGACGTAATGTCGTCTGTGACGTCTATGACAGTTCCTTGTTTAAACTCACTGAGCTCTTCAGTGCAGCCGATTTTATTGCCAGTGGAGATTACAATACTATCGGCTTAATTGTATGCATCTTTTAACAATGAAACACCAAAACGTAATCATTTGGAGGGGTGTCCACATACTTTGGGCCGTGTATGTGCATATGGAGAGTCACCACTAGGACACTTTCTCCAGCCACAACACACAAAGATAAACACGCACAAAATGGACGAGATGGTAGAAAGACACATTAAACGTCACACGTTATCATCAAGGAGCACACTGAAGCAGTTTTAGTTTGTGAGGTTTTGACATTTGTAGATTCCGATCTGTTATTTTGGTTCCTTATCTCAACCTACAGAGGGTTGCGTTAGCAGAAAGATTGCTTTTCTTTTTCCTTCTTTCACACCAACCTCAGCCCTCATACGGTTGACATTTGGTTCCCCTCTGAAAGTGGCATGAAACTCACCTGAATTCTCACTATGGCCTCCTTCATCTCCTCCAGTTTCTTCTCTTTCTCCTTGATCCTGTTTTTCATTTCAGCCTTGGTTTTCTCCAACTCATCCTGTGTGGAAACAAAGGGGTAGAGGAACTTCAGAAGGAGCTGTCAGAGATTAAAAGAAGTCTCTGGTGAGGAATCATTTGAAAATAAACATCAGAAAGTGAATTAGGATAGGAAGGAAAGGATCAGGGCCAGGATGTTGAAGGAGATGACAGGACCAGAAAATCCTGAAGTGAGTGTAAATCATTGAAAAAACAGGGATAAGAAAGTTCTCTGAAATTCAGATATGCAGCTTTACAGTATATACCAACTATATAAAAATATATATGAAGTGATTTATGGGACTGCACAGTGTGCTCTTGTTTTTTTAAATTAATAAGGGGATACATGACATTTTGGAATTTTCTGGATTATGAAAGTGCATGTAAACTCATGAATAGAAATCAGACGAGATGATGATCCAGGTACAGAGAGAGTTAGCCAGAGATGATGACCTGACCAGAGACTTTGTGTAACTACTACGATTATAAGGGGGCCCCTGGAATTGAATGTGTGCTGATCTTCGTCTGCTTTTAGAACTACAGGACGGTCCAGGCTGATCTGCATGGTGTGAAGAGCCACATCTCTTTATGCTGTTGTTCCATGACACTGCTTATAACCTCAGTCATCTGTAGATGTAGACATCTTTCACACCTTTGTGGCCCTTTAATTCTATTTGTGTCTGTATGAGCTCACTTCTCAGTTAGGTCACTCAAGGGTGGGTGTACAGTGGCAGTCATACCTGGTTGGTCTGATGTTAGTAGACTATGGTGTTGGGCGCAGGAGAATTGCAACTGTGAACCGTGGACCCCTAAAGGTTAGTAAATGTAGGAATAGAGAAGGGGGAGTAGTGACAGAGGTGGGACATAAAACTGCAGTCTACAGAAAAGGAATCTGTAAATTTAATAAAAGGGGAATTACGCTTCAGGAAAGGTGACCCCAAAATCCTCCCCTCAAAAAAGAAAATCAATGACGTAAGGAACATTGTGTTAGACAGTAACAAGATCAAGAGCACAGAAAGAAGGACACATAGACACGCTTATGAAGGAGATATAATGATGTTTAGCGGTGGGCTGGCGCCCTGCCCGGGGTTTCTTTCCTGCGTTGCGCCCTGTGTTGGCTGGGATTGGCTCCAGCAGACCCCCGTGACCCTGTGGTTGGGATATAGCGGGTTGGATAATGGATGGATGGAAAATAATGTTTTGCTTTTGGCTTCATTTTGGGGAAAAATCAATCACAAATATCTTAGCACATTTCTTCTCATCTCATCTACCTTTTCCCCCCCAGGTGCACAAGCATGAGGAGATTTATTCTTTGGCAGAAACTGGAGAGTGGCATAGAAATAAAGAGCACTTCTGGATGTGCCCCTCTCTGTTTACAGTCCATCGGACTGGGTGAGTGGCTGCTGGAAAATCTCTGGATGGATCCTGGCTTGGATCAGCTTATGGAATTGGGGGGACATGATGTTACGATAGTGTCACCTCAGACCCCAAATGAGTAGTATGAGGTGGAGCCTGTGGTATTAACGTTGCAGATGAGAATATGTGGAGCAGCATGGGGTCGGGTGGCGGTGGCAGCAGCCTTAGGAGGTGGCTGAGAACTGAAACAATAGTTTTGTCAGAAGAATATCCCTTAATAAGCAAAATTCCTCACTTTCTGCACCAATTGAAAGAAAATTCAGTGATCTTTGCATTGCAGAAATTGTGAAATCAACATCTTTCATTTGCGTAAAATTAGTTTTAAAAATGCTTCATTTTAGATGACTATTTAATGTGACAAATTACCATACGAATGTGAAAAAATAACTTTTGACTTCAAAAATACTCAACTTTCTCATTAATTTGAGAGAAGACTTTCTTTTCCACCAACTTAGAGTCACCCATACAAGAGACCTGCATGTTTTGTGGATATTGAAGAAAATCATACAGGAAAATGCACAGGGATAAAGGAAAAATGGCACTCATACAGACAACCACTGGCAGGGACTTGAACCCAGGTGCCCAGAGCTGTGAGACCACTAAAATACACACTTTATGACCCAGTGTTTTAAATCTATGGACATTTGGAAATATCCAAGGACAACTAGACGGCCTTGTTTCCGATCTCTTCAAAGCTCTCGGCTCACGCCATACCTGTCTTCTAGCTGTCTCTTCTTCGGGTGTCACCCTGTCATGGTTCTTGTGCTCGCCTGCCGCACACATGAAGCAGATGCAGGTCCCATCCGTCCTACAGAACATTTTAAGCACTTCCTGATGCGTTGTGCAGAGTTTCTCTTCGAGATTTCTTGTCGGCTTCTCCAGCTTGTGTCTTTTGAGGACCTCCGAGAGCCGGTGTGGCTGCAGGTGAGTCTCACAGTAAGAGGCCATGCAGGTCAGACAGGTCTTCACAGCTCTCACTTTCCTCCGAATGCAGAAATCACAGAGCACATCGTCACGTCCAGCACAGCTGGCAGACGCAGTAGCGCTGACTTGCATTTTCTTCAGATTTTCGATCAGCTCTTTAAGTATTATGTTTCTGTAAAGTTTTGGCCTAGGGTCAAACTCCAGTCTGCACTGAGGACAGTTGTAACTCCTTGTGGTATCCAGCTGGTTCCAGTAGTGCTGAATGCAGTCCATACAGTAGCTGTGTCCGCACGGGATGGTGACCGGCTCCTTCAGGACCTCCAGGCACACCGAGCAGGTGTATTGATCGGCAGACACAGAGAGATTAGCCGCTGCCATTGTGCACAGTCAGACACGCGGGCGTTGAGTCTCAGGGCAGGAAGTGAAAGTAACGCGACTCGACTAGAATGCCGACACGCCTGTTTGAATGACGTGTGCAGTCCATTACAGTCAGGGGCGTCTCAAGCAGTAAGCGTCCCACAAAATTCCTTCCATTTTCTGACATTGCCGGCAGGATTGACAGCCTCTGTAAATAAATAATGACATTTTATTTCCTGTTGGCTGTTAATTTCCCCACAGATCTATCAAAGCCGAGTGGACGTTTGTCTTGGATCACTGATATATGGGATGAATGAAAAGGGTTTGTTTTAAAGAAGAGTAAAAGTATTGGAACACATGAGATGCTATCACTTGTTAACTAAGAGGACCTGCCATGTTAGCGTCAGTGGATCAGATCTCGCCTTATCTGAGACCTGCTGACGTCAGTTTAGAAACATCAGAACATGAAGGAGCCGTCGTAGTGGCAGCTCCCGACCACAGCAGAATAGGAAGATGCCTTGACTGGGAAGACACACGTGTCCCCATCCTCCTGTGACACCCTGTGTCTTACAATCCACAGCGCTAGCTTGAACCCTGGGCATCTTGTACTTCAAGTGGGATGGTCTGGATTCAAATAGATTCGGCGCCCGGGTTCACTCCGAAAACATCGGTAATTCGTCTCTCTTGACTCTCTATTTTTACTTCTAACCCTTTCCACGATGCTTGTGATACTGTAATTCGGTAAGAAAATCTTCCTCAAAAGTGGACTGCATTAACACTCTAATAACTAACCTCAGTGCATGTAAAAAATCCAGGCAGTGCAGCATAAATACGAAAGATTTAATTACAATTACACCTCTAGATTAACAATGCATTAAAATTTAAAAATAGATTATAGATTAAATAAAAAATACGCACAGAGCGGCGCTAATAAAAATATCTCAAATACCCATAATGCACATACAATTCAGTTCTGCTCTTCGGAAACATTAAATATGGCTTTATTAAATGTTAGACCATTAACCAACAAGACGTTTTCAATCAACGATCTGATTAGTGATAGAAAAATCGATTTTATTGCACTAAGTGAAACGTGGCTTAGCTCTGATGGCGCGGCTGTTTTAATCGAATCTGCGCCTCCTAATTACAGCTTTGCTTGTGCGGATAACCGAGGTAAGAAAGGCGGCGGTTTAGCAAACATTTACTCGAGCCGGTTAAAGTGTAAAGATGTCAGTTTTGGTAAATTCAAGTCGTTTGAGTATCTTGCCGTTGTTATTCGTGGAGTTTCTCAACTTCTAGTATTATCCGTGTACAGACCTCCTAAATACAATGCGTCTTTCTTTGAGGAATTCTCAGACTTGGTATCGATTATAATTACGAACTATGACACGCTGCTAATAGTCGGTGACTTTAACTTTCATATCGATAATCTGTGTGACCCGAAAGTAAGAGAATTCATGAACCTCCTGGACTCTTTTGATTTGAGACGACTCGTTAATCAACCTACACATAAAGCAGGTCATACGTTAGACTTAGTAATTACTAAAAGACTAAACGTTGATGTGAAGCAGATTATTGATATTGGTCAATCAGACCATTTTCTGTTACTATTTAATATAGAAATAGTGATAGAAAATATTCATGAGAAGCATATTGTTAAAAAACGCTTTTTTGACTCGTCAGCAGCTTCAAAACTTACAAACATTCTACACAACCAGACCGTTTGTATTGCTAACTATTATAGTGAGAATAATGTAAATAGTAAGGTGAAAATTTTAATATTAAGGTGAGAGCTGCTGCTGACATAATCACACCTGAAAAGATAGTTAAAAAATCTTCTGGCATTGTTATACCATGGAAGACCCAAAGAGTGTCTGATCTACAGAGAACATGCCGGAGAGCTGAGCGTAAATGGAGAAAAACTAAACTAGCTCTCCACTATGAGATATTGAAGGTTAAAATAACAGAATACAACAACACAGTCCATCTTGAGAGGCGCTGCTATTTCTCTAGAATTATAAATAACAATGCTAGTAATCCCAGAGTCTTATACGATTGATCGTCTGCTAAACCAGGTAACGTAAAGGAATGCCTCCAAAAAACGTCAGTGAAACTTGTGAGGCTTTTGCTGTATTTTTTAATCAAAAATTGAATGATATTAGAAATAATATAGTACATCTCCCCAATACCGAACCACTTAAACTCTAGTACTCCATTTTAAACAAATTATATTCTTTCACCAGGATAGATTTACCTGATTTATATAAAATAATTTCTCAGCTGAGACCCTCCACCTGCGTCCTTGACCCAATACCAACAAGTTTTTTCAAAGAAGTATCATGCGTGCTAATTGATAGTATTCTTGACGTAGTAAACTCGTCATTAGATACGGGGGTCTTCCCAGACTGTCTTAAGACTGCTGTAGTTAAACCCTTGCTCAAGAAAAATAATCTTGATCCCTCTGCTTTTGAATGTTTTCGCCCTATTTCTAACTTGCCTTTCTTAAAGAAAATTCCAGAGAAGGCAGTCATTATGTAGCTAAATGACCACCTCAATAAACATGCTATTCTTGATAAGTTTCAGTCAGGTTTTATAACAAATCACAGCACAGAAACTGCACTCGTTAAAGTAGTAAATGACTTGCGGGTAAATGCAGACAGAGGCCGTTTATCTGTTCTCATCCTCTTGGACCTGAGTGCCACATTTGATACCATTGATCACAATATTCTTAGAAATTGCCTTAGTCAATGGGTGGGCCTCTCTGGCAGGGTCTTAAATTGGTTTGAATCCTGCCTAGCAGGTAGAAAATTCTTTGTTAGCTGTGATAATTATACTTCAGAGACACATGATATCCTATATGGTGTTCCACAAGGCTCTATCCTGGGTCCGCTGCTCTTTTTCGATTTATATGCTTCCGTTAGGTCAAATTATCTCTGGGCATAACGTGAGCTACCACAGCTATGCTGATGACATGCAGCTGTATTTATCAATAGCGCCTGATGACCCCGACTCTCTTGATTCACTGACACAATGTCTTACTTGTGTTTCTAAATGGATGAGTAGTAATTTTCTCAAACTAAATAAGGAGAAAACAGAAACTTTAGTGATTGGCAATGATGGATATAATGAGATTATTAGAAATAAATTTGATGCATTAGGATTAGAAGTCAAGATGGAGGTAAAGATTTAGGGGTAACTTTTGACTCTGACCTGAATTTTAAATCACGTATTAGTCAGATTACTAGGACAGCATTTTTAAACTTAAGAAATATAACAAAAGTTAGACCTCTTATAACATTGCAATATACTGAGAAATTAGTTCACGCATTTGTTTTCAGATTACTGTAACGCACTCCTCTCAGGACCACCCAAAAAAGTCATAAATCGATTGCAATGAATGCAGAATGCAGCTGCTAGAATCTTAACTAGGAAAAGAAAGCCAGTTCTGATGTCACTACACTGGTCACCTGTGTCACTCAGAATTGACTTTAAAATCCTGCTTATGGTTTACAAAGCCTTCAATAATCTGCTCCATCTTATATTTTGGAACGTCTTACACTCCAAATCATAACCTTAGTTCTTCAAATGAGTGTCTGCTTAGAATTCCAAGAGCTAAACGTTAAAGAAGTGGTGAGGCGGGCGGGAGGCTTTCTGCTGTTATGCACCTCACATTTGGAATAGCCTGCCAATAGGAATTTACCAGGCTGATATGGTGGAGCACTTTAAAACACTGCTGAAAACACGTTACTGTAACATGGCTTTCTCATAGCTTCACCTTAGTAATCCTGATGCTCTGTATATTCAATTAATTATCATTATTATTCATGGTATTCATAATCAAAATCCGTACTAACCCCTACTCTCTCTTCTGTTCTTTTCCCGGTTTTCTGTGTTGTGATCTGCGCCACCACCACCTGATCAAAGCACCGTGATGTCCCTCCATTGATGGATTAAAGGCCAGAAGTCCATGTGACCGTCATCATCAACTTCTTCCATGAGAACCCTGAATACCATGAGGACTGACTGAGGTCATTTATGTGAGGTAGAATGCCCAGAGGGGGCTGGGTGGTCTCGTGGCCTGGAACCCCTGCAGATTTTATTTTTTTTCTCCAGCCGTTTTTTTTGTTTTTTGTTTTTTCTGTCCTCCCTGGCCATCGGACCTTACTTTTATTCTATGTTAATTAGTGTTCCCTTATTTTAATTCTTATTTATTTTGTCTTTTTTCTCTTTTTTCATCATGTAAAGCACTTTGAGCTGCATTATTTGTATGAAAATGTGCAACAGAAATAAATGTTGTTGTTGTTCATGATCAAGTCCAGTGATAGATAGACTGGGACTCAGACAAAAAGTGATAAAATGTGAAAAACCATTAGTGTTCACTTACCAAAAGACATTTCTGAACAAATCCTTCTTTGTCTGCTCCTTTTGCGTCCTGTTCTTCCCGGTTACTTTCCATATGACATGCTGCATGTAGATCATGTTGCACACAAGCACTTCAGAAGGCTCATATAAATGTAATTACACTCCCATCCAGGGCTTGGCGCTCTTGCCTAATGCCTTTCCTCTTCTGCCCTCTGCAGAAAGCCGTGATTGACAGCTGTGTTCCCCAATGACATCACATCTGATTCCCAAAAACCTGACCTTTGTCTTCCAGTGTGAAAACCGGCTCTGCCGCTGTCTTGGCGCAACTTGAATTGAGATTAACATCTGAAAAGATATTTCTGTTTGCTTTTCAGATCGCTGTGGTGCCTCAAATATGCAACTGTTTTTGTTGTTTTGCTTACAATTGGCGTGTGCAAGTAAGAAGTTCCCTGGGCACCGTACATGTGACAATAACCGCCCTATAAACCTTGTCACGCATGTGTGTTAAAGGAGTGTGTGGGAGAATCTGCTCAAGAGGTGAAACAGGGGACGGGTTTGGGAGAAATGCAGATCTGAACCTTTCTGTTCCTCTCACTTTACCTCTTCGAGCCCCAGAGTGGAGGAGAAGCCAAGGGAAGGTCAATGATTTCACTTCAGGACCTTCTCAGAAGTCCCATCCCTTCAGGTACCTGCCTTATAAATTGTGACAAATAGGGGGATGTAACAGCACCCCAGACTCCAGACACAACGACATAGACACAAGTCCCAAGTTCAGAAGGCTTTTTATTTAACAGAATACCATGTACAGGCTTTGAACTTTACAATCAGCAGCGCAGTTACCGTCCTCTTCCTCTACCCTCCAAGCACTGGCTCCCATTCCTTAGTGGAGCGGCTTCTTTTATGGAGGACCTGGGAGTATTTCCAATGTCATAGTGTTGGGCGAAGCACTTCTGGATCAAGCTGAAGTTGTTTAAAACAGGTAGGTCTTTTACTGGCCACACACAGGCACCCTATCAGGGACACCCTCCCATATTACAAGTCCCAGGCAACCCTGCGGGTGTCCAAACAAGAACCACGCCAGAGGAACACTGCCACCTCTCATGCTGGGTGAGAAATTGTCCCCAACAGTCCTTCCATTATAGCCTCTCCCTGACTGGGATTAAAACTGGGAATCATCGTGGCTGGGCTGCATCTCCATCCGTGTGCTCCCAGCTGAGTAAGGCATTGCACTTCATTTTTGTCGAGATGCCTACCCATCTGATATGGCATCAACAATATTGAAATCAAAAAAATAAAACAAATGAGAAGACAGGAAGTCACCGTTAACTATTGGACCTGATCTGCTGGAACCAAAGTAGCCTGCAGGAGAAACAATTTGGAGGCAATCTATTTGTGTTCCATCTTTCTTTTGTTTTGTTAAATTCTGACTTAGCATCACTACTTTTTGATTTTTGCCCTTCATGGTAACTTCCTTCATTGATCTCTGCTCGAGGCCTGGTTTTCATTTCTATAGCAGGGTGGCATATGTAACCAGAAGCTCCACCAAAGGTCTCATCACATTAGACACCACAAGGAAAGCAGAAAAGAAGCCAGTGTTAAGAGATGTGGTGCTGAACTTCGGAAAAAGAACTGAAGGAGACATGGAGGTCCACAGGGAAGAAGACTATGAACTGATCATTGTGGAAAGTCCTTGTGGAAGCTCCATGTGCCCGACGAGTTGTGATTATGGTATTAAACCGGAATCATTCTGCGAAACCCCAACTCTTCACCTTGTTCTGTCTCAGTTCTCTTCACAGCTCTACACTTGTTGATCCTTTGCCATTCTTAGTGGACACAACAATAGGAGGCTGCTTAGATTGGCTATGCCAAGATCTAGCACTTCCGACAAGTGTTTCTCCTCTAATAGTAACAAATGGCTTTTCAACAGGGGGAATAATAACAGGGAAAAAGAAGTAGGATTTGGTGTCCTCTTCTGTCCCATTTAGTCGGGTCCCATGTGTGAGGTTCTCTTCTGTCCAAAACAACCTATTTTAATGGAGACAGAGAGATGGGTTAGCAGTATGTGCTGATACAGTGGATTGCTGCACCCACAACATGACAAACCAACTCAGGATCCCAGATTAGGACCCAGGTGCAGCACCACGCTAGTTCAGATGGAATGTAACCAGTGTGAGGCTTTTTATGGTGGCTACAGTGCCAATTCTGCCACCAACCCCCAGGATGGAGGGCCTACTTGTAGATTAACGTCATACCCAGGATGGAGCAATTGCAGGTTAAGGGCCTTGCTCAAGGGCCCAATGAAGTAGAGTCAATTTTGGCGTTTACGGGATTCAAACCTTCAACCTTCCAATTACTAGTGCAAATCCTTAGCCTCAGAGCCACCACTCAGCCATAAAGGAAGGAAGAATGATAAATTTGTGTTTCAGATTGAAAGGCTAGAGTTTGGTCCGACCCCAAAGCCCAGATGTACTGGTTCACTAAAGGTTACCTGGAACTTGTGCAGGAGGGTCATAGAGTCTGAGATGCTATAAAATGACAGAAAGCCAGCAGGATAGTCCAGATACACGGCAATTCTGTGACTGCTGGAGATCTCAATTTCAGTAACTTTGTCACCATGACGCGCAAAATAACCAGAATCGGAGCAGAACAATCGCCAGGACTTATCATTGAATCCAAGCAGACTCTCCTCGCTGTTCCCTTTCCTGCTAATTCCTTTGTAGGTCACTCCTATCACAACCCAGTTGCCACTCCACTGGAGCTCCCTGTAGCAGCGAGTCCCGCTCAGAGCCTCCCTGCACAGAACCTGCGGCCAGTAGTCAAATCTATCAGGATGCTCAGGGTACGGGGACTCCGTCGTCTCATACGTCACCTTCATGTCCCCATCAGAAAAGAGAAGGTATCTGTTTGCCGTGTTGGGGTCCAATGTGAGTGGACAGGAGTCTGAAAAGATAGAAAACAGAACAAATAAGGAAACGGGTCGTTCTCAGACATGTTGGGCCATTACCTGCAGGGCTCCAAAAGAAGTGGAGAAAAGTTCAATTACTTGGAATGGTTTTGCAATTTGTAATACATAAATCTAACAATTTAAAACTCTGTTTTGCTGCAAGATGAGTCCACCTTGGTGATCAGACAAGAGTGGTGAAGACCTGGCGTCTCTCTCGCATCCTAGGCTAATAAACAGAAACATTCCCAATAATACTTTGTACAAAGTTTCTTATTCAGATAGTTGACGAAAGAGCCATTTTATATGTCATATATAAATGAAGAGTGGATGAACTGGTGAAATTGGTTGGGGATTTTTGTGATGGACTTTCCCATATAAAATAATGAGAATAACTTTTCGATGTCTCATTTTTTGGTTTTCTGACCTGTTTTCCATTTGAAATCAGACAGTGATCGGTGACTGTCATTCTGTATTCTGTCAGTTCTTATTTCATGAATCAATGGCTTCCTCGAGCTATGGGGAAAACTCAATGCAGGATGAAGTTTTGGCGTCCTCAGGGTGGTCCCTATTTAATCACAGCAAAGGCAAAAACAATTAAAACACTATGAACACAATTGTTCATTGATAGTTGGAGATCTTAGTTGGATTGCCTCTGTGGGTGGTCTGGCTACAGCAGTCACAGTCTATGGAATGAACTCTAATTTACAGTCTGATCATTGTTATGAGTTAGATGATGTTAATATTTTTTGTGTGTAATTTCCTGTTATTCTGTCATGATCAGGGCCTTTTCTGTATCAGATTCCATTTTGCATAGCCGTTGTTAGGGTCATGTTCCACGTTTCTAGGGGCGTGGTCTCTGGGGTTGTGACCTCAAGTTCATTGGCACAACAGGATAAAAGGTCAGCGTTTGCACCAAGCTTATCCAGTCTACAGATAAATCCTATAAACACAAAAAGCTAAATGTTCTTCATATCTTGCCTGATTTTTGACTTTGATTCTTGCCTCTCGTCTGGGTGTATTGGTTACTTTGTTTATATTTTATTTGCTTTATTTTGTCTTTTGCACGAACCTCCTGGGTTATCTAAAAAAACGAATCATCTGTTTCTTGCCAAGCCAGGACATATTCAGAGTTAGTAGAAAAAGAAAACGGGCTGGTAACACAGAGGGCCATGTAGAAACTTCATGTAATGTTGACTTATTTTTAACGAAAAATACTTTAAAATACATAAAGGCAAAAAAAAAAAAAAGTTGCCTAAATGGCAATCCACAGAGAACAAGTCCCAAAAAATACAAACCATAAAATTAGAGTCTTTAGACGGAGCAAAAATGGTGAAAATGCAATTAATCACAAAGTATAATAGGGCAGCATGGTGGCGCAGTGGGTAGCGCTGCTGCCTCGGAGTAAGGAGACCTGGGTTCGTTTTCCGGGTCCCCCCTGCATGGAGTTTGCATGTTCTCCCTGTGTCTGTGTGGGTTTCCTCCCACAGTCCAAAAACATGCAGGTTAGGTGCATTGGCGGTCCTAAATTGTACCTAGTGTGTGTGTGTGTGTGTGTGTGTGTGTGTCCTGCAGTGGGATGGCACCCTGCCTGGGATTTGGTCCTGTCTTACACCCTGTGCTAGCTGGTTTTGGCTCCAGCAGACCCACGTGACCCAATGACTGACTGACAAAGTATAAGAGAGACCACAAAGAAACACTCACCAAACTTGAGAAGAACCACCAGGAACTGTGGGAGACCCTCACCATTATAGGGCTAAGGGCAGTCCCTGGCTGTGATGGGCAGGTGGTCCGACCCACAAAACACATGGATTATAAACAAATTATAACACTGATAAATTTAAAATAAGTAAAATATGTAAATAACAAGATTAACATAAACAAAAGAGCCAAAAATAAACAAAGCAGACGTTCAAGAAAACTGAACTCCAGCCAAGGGGGACATTCTGGCTGAAACATGACATTAAGAGACTTAAAAATGATCAATAATTTAGGACTACATTTTATCTATTACTTGTGAGTCATTATTATTTAGGTACATATTGATTTATTCTCATTTACTATTTTTGATATTTCTTGTATTTGTTATATAATAATATATACAGTATATATTGGTATTTTGTTTGTCTTGCAATTTTTTCTTTGATCTCTTGTAAAGCACTTCAAACTACATGTCTTATATGTGCTGGAAAAATACATTTTGCTGTTGTCGTGTTTTGAAGGTTATTTTCACCAGGGAACAACGTGGGAACAATTTAATTAAATATTACTGATCCTCATGTGTAATTTTATTAATGTTGCGTTTTTTTGTTTACCATAGGCAAAGTCACTTTGGGACTACGTTGCTAGGACGTGACACTCCGTTGCTGGGATTCAGTTCCCAAAAGTCGTTTATGAGGACATCAATAGTGATTCGAAAAGTTCCCTGCTACAAGTCTGAGCTGGACAGGACGCGCCCCGAGGAAGGTCACGCATGAAGAACGTTTTTGTTCGGTTTGTGCCGCGTGCTCACCGACTCTCCATGTTTGTTTGCTCTATCCGTTCAACGTTTGCTTTCAGAATTGTTGTGTGTTGTGCATTGCTGGCAAATTATGTTAGTCTGTCACTTGTAATAATGAACGTGTTAGTGTCATCTGAGTTTATAAGAAATACATTCACTTCTGACATTTATGGAGCAATACACTGTACTTTATTTTGTTTTCAAGATTTGAATTTTGACCTATGTGGTGGGCTGGCGCCCTGCACGGGGTTTGTTTCCTGCCTTGCGCCCTGTGTTGGCTGGGATTGGCTCCAGCAGACCCCCGTGACCCTGTAGTTAGGATATAGGGGGTTGGATAATGGATGGATGGATAGAGTTTTGACCTTTTTAATGTACAAAAATGTATTAAAGTGTTGTGGGGTATCCAAACAATGTTCTGAAATTGTGGTAATAGTGACACGTGTTGGGTGTCTTAAGGAATGCCATTTTAAATTCAAAATAATTGATCATTAAGATGACTAGAAGATGTGTCCCACTTACAGGGGGCTCACACTCCTCCACCTCCCAGGTAGGGCCTATGCCAGGATGCTGGAGGGGACACTCCATCCAATAGCTGAGTCTTAGTCACAGGATACAACATGGATTCCATCCCAGCCATGGAACAGGAGGCCAACTCTCTGCAAGGTGTATGGGAGTTTGATAACTCTGTCTACATGTGATTTGTAGATTTGGAAAAAGTATCTGACCATGTCCCTCAGCACGTGTTATGGAGGGTCCTGTAGGAATACAGTGTGACAGAGCCACTCTTATATGCTATTTGTTCTCTATTTGACAAGTGTGTCTGAATACCTGCCATTAACTTGAATTTGTTCATTGTGGGTGTCGACTGTCAGGTGCTGCTGTTTGTGGTTTTCATAGACAGGATATCAAGGTGCTGCTAAGGATGTGAATGTGTCCAGGTGGGGAGGCTAGGAGGAGCATTGTTGCTTTATGCAGATGACGTTCTTCTCTTTGCTTCATCTGACCGTGACCTTTGGTATGCAGTTAATTGATTCACAGCCAAGTGTTAAGAGCCCGGGATTAGGGTCAACACCTCCAAGTTTGAGGTCATAGTCGTCTCTCAGAAAAGACTGGATTGCTTTCTCCAGGCTCAAGTATCTTTGGATGCTGTTCACAAGTGATGGCAGTAAGGAACGTGTGATTAACAAGAAGATTAGAGCAGCAGCTACTGTTCTGCAGGTGCTGTACCAGTTCATGGTGTTGAAGTAGGAGCTGAGTCTAAAGACACAACTCTCGGTTTACTGAAACATCTGCATCCCTATCCTCACCAATGGTCAAGAGCTGTTAGCAATGACCAGATCAATGATTTGGAGAGTACAATCAGCAGAAATGAGACTTCTTTGTAGGGTCACTAGGCTGGAACTCCATGATAGGATGAGAAGCTCAGCAATGATATAGAACTTCAGAGTAGAGACCACCTTCTCCACCAGACTGAGAGGAGCCAGTTGAGGTGGTGATGGTATGTTGTAAGGATGCACCAGGGTGTCTCCTCCTAGGCTACCATGTGGCAGACCCTGTGCACTTTAGAGGGGGATTATATCTCTAGGTTGGCTTGGTAACATCTGGGAATTCCCTATGAAGAGCTGGAATCTGTAAAGTCTGGGATGACCAGCTTAGCCTGCTATTAACATACCTTTGACCAGGAAACATGGTTCAGAAAATGAGATGAAATGAAATTGATGGTTGTAGCTACTCTTCCGGCGTAACTAATCAAGCTTCTGTTCTTGCATCTTGATTGCTTATGTTTGTAGGTTTGTTGTACTCCATTGAAATGTGTGTACTGCATTTACTCATTTTTGTTTAGATACCATGCACAAATGGCTATATCAAGACATCTCATAAAGTATCTGATGCAGAGGGTTTTGACTTCTATCTGGTGTAGCTGCTGTTCTGTCTAATCAAAGAATTAGGCCAGCTGATGTACGATCGGTCAAGTGACATTTAACTTTCCCTCATAAGCACAATGCTTTAAAAGCCAACAACAGAAACAAAGATTTCTTACGATTCTACAAGCACACCTTGTGAAAGAAGAAAGAGAACTTCTCCTTGTCTGATAAGTCTCAGTTCCGTGTCTTTATCCTTTTTATTTCTCAAATTTTTGGGGTGAACATCACGGTTTCAATAAAATTATTCTTGATTCTCCCGATTACAGTTTGGCTAATTATAAGTAGCAAGCTCAACTTCTGGTCCTTTCATGCACTCTAGTGGATTTCCACTGTCACAACAAGTGACATATCAATTAATTAAGATGAACTTGAACTTCCTTCCTTGCACTTCAGATTGTACTCCCTTAGGCACTAAGCTGCACCTCATGGCAGAAGAGAAGCCCTCAGTACATCCCAGTGATGAAATCGTTTACTGTATGTTACGGTAACACAGAGTGAAAATTACACTGGATTAATCACAGCCACAAAGTCAATTATCGCTCAAGGATGGACATCAGGATCTCCTTCCAATTAAGGCCTTTAATAATCCACAAAAATTGAAAAGGACTTACATTTTAATAAGTAATTTCTACTTCTCAGGTTCTGCAGAATATAATCTGGAGGGTCAAAATCTGAGTAGAAAAAGAGAAAAGCAGAATGTGAGTTTTGTGTCAAGCAGAACAGCCACTTCTTCCACCTCAAGTCCTCTCTGGAGTCACTTGAGGACACACAACCCACCAGTTTCTGTGGTCTTCAAAAAATCTCTGCTGCTGATCTGCTCCAAATGCTCTTTCAGATCAGTCAGTTTCTTTTTCAGGTTCTCTGGAAGCAAGTCTTCTTTAACAGTGAAGTGGGATATGCCTCCATCTTCAAGAGGAACACACAGAGATGGGAACCTCTACACGAGGAGAGATGAGGGAAGGAGAAAATGAAAAATAAAGACAAAAAGGTCCCTTAGAGTCCTTTAGGTTGGCCCTCTCACCTTTAGGAAGTGGATGTGGTCGTCTGTCTTTGAAAGGTCAGCCAGCTCAATGTCTCTTCTTTTCAGCATCTCAATCTCTTTCTCTAGTTCCTCGTTGAGCTCTTCAATCCTTTTAATTTCCTTCCACTCGTAACTACGAATCAAACCAATGATATCTGACCTCAGCCCCTCAATGGACTTAAGTAGACATGTGAAGGCCTTCTCCTGTTCTTGCACTTCTGCCTCTGTGGAGGTCTGAGCAGAAGGAGATTCACATTTGATTAAGTTAAAGGAACTACAAAACAAAGAGCCAATTGCAGTGAACACTAAGTTATTAAATTATTTTGGCTTAGTTGTTTTTATAATTTTATAATTAGATCACTAAATTTCCCATTAGGTTGTTGGCAGGTGCACATATCCCTTTAGAAAAGCCAATATGCTATGCAGGGGGTGTCCACATTCATCACACACTTTGAGGTTGTGCCAGACTGGTAAGAATTCTCCTCCAGTAAGGGATGGCTGGCAGCTCAGCCCGGCCGGGACACCCCGAGGATGGAAGGATGGGGGAAAGCAGCTACGTTTGGACACTGCCTCCACCAAAGCACTAGATGGCAGTTTTTCTACAGCTTAACGGAGCTCCAGATTCTCTCAGGGCATCATGGACTTTGGAGTTCGGTATCGCAGCCCTGCTGGGTATCGTGGCCGCCGCCAGGGGACACTGTGAGAAGACCTTGGGACTCTTATTTCCTACATAGCCTGGAAGTACTATCGAATCACGAGGACGAAAGTCCAGAAGTACTTCCAGGCTAATGAGAAACTCAAGTTCTCCATCTGACCCGGAAGTGCTAGCAAGTCACATGGACAGAGGAATGGAAGCACTTCCGGGTCGGACCATATACAAAGGACTGCTGTGAATCCAGTAAGCGAGCCAGAGTTATGAGGTAGTATATAACGCTTGCTGGGAGGTGTGGAGGAGAAAAGGGAAAGGAATATTGTGTTTTGTGTTGATTACGTGCCGGTTTATTGGTGGCTGTAGTGCTTGAAGAGCACTATTTAAAGAAGAAAAATATTAAAACGTCTTCTTGGTGCTTTTAACCCGTGTCCTGAGTGTCTGTCTGTAGGGTTAAAAGGAGCAACAGTGCCATCTGGCGTTTACATGACACAGGACAAAGTAAAGTTCTCTAGACAACTCAAAGACAGAAAAAAACTCTGTTTCCTCTTGGCCCCCCATCCACTGAAAGTTTTGAGTCACCTTTGCCTTTAAATGGATTGATGAGTTTTGTTAGACTCAACTGTCAGTGCTTATCAAATGTTTTTAAATGTTCGGCGATGTTTGGTTCCGGTGTGTCATCTGAATGGGACATGAGACTCTTGTGCATCCTCACTACATCCTCTTCATCAAAGTGAATTAGTAGTTAAACGCTGGTTTCATTTTTCACCTCACTTCATGGTACTCTTGACCAAATCTCGTTTCTTTCAGTTCCACTGAGGGATCTGAATGGGACACAAGACTCACCTGAATCATCTTTATGGTTTCCTTCATCTCCTCCAGTTTCTTCTCTTTCTCCTCAATTCTCTTCTTCATTTCTTCCGTTCTTTTCTCCAGCTCACTCTGTGGGGAAGAAAAGTGGAGGACAGATATCTGAGGAGTAAGCAGAAATCTTAAAAGAATAATCAGGTTGGGATCATTTGAAAAGAAATAGGAGAGAGAGAATTAAAGGAGAACAGGAATCAGATGATAGGACATTGAAGAAGATGGCAATGAATTGATTGAAAAAAAGGTTAAAGTTCACTGCATTTGACAGCAATGGGGACAAGAACAGAGAAAGAAGGTCTTGGAGTCATTGAAAACCAAAGCAGATGCTTAAGAATCCACACTTGTGGTGATGGTGCTGCACAGTAAGGTGAATTGGACAGCTCAGCTGACACCACCATAGCAGTGTTAAGAAGTGGTCTCTGTGTGGCCAAGACTAGGAGCTCTCCACTGATTAGCGTGTGCTGAGGAGGATCCAGCATTGAGAGTTTGTGGCTGATCACGGAAAGACAAATCTGCAAACTGATATGGCCTGTGGAGTGAGTCCGTTAACTTCATGTTTCTTTTGAAGAACCTCACTGCGTGTTGATGAAAACAGCCTGGCAATGAAGAAGCACCACAGTTAAGTGAGCCTGAGACAGCCAAGTAAGTTAACCAGAGCTTAAGAAACCACAGTGAGTTTCAAAACTATCTGAGATGGAGAAAGGAGTGGACAATCCTGGCCCAGGAGGACAACTGTGATTAAAGGCTTAATTAGATACCAACCCCTATGGTTTATGGACTCAGATATTTCATCCAATGTTCCTGTTGTAATTTATGTGTTTTACTTTTCTTGGACAATCAAAATAAAACTTCTGGTCAAGATGCACAATGCTTGTTGGGATGGCCTCCAGCTGCCCCCCAACAACACTGCCCTGGATAGATGGATGGATGAATGTTAGGAGCTCGGTTCATTTTTTTACTGGGCTTAATAAACTTTTAGTATTGGACTGTTTGTTCTTTATTTGGGCTTCAAACTATGCAATACTTAGTTTCACTTTCTTTTTCATTTTTATTTTTGTCATGAATTTCTCAAACTAAAGAAACCTCCAAGTTTTAGGGATTTTGATAGAGAAAACGGATGGCGACAGATGGAGAAGGGGACCTGTGCATGGAACTCATCCCAGGAGTCTGGAGCAATGATACAACTCCTTTAAGTACTATGCTGTTTTACTTTTATTTTATTTTACTAATTTTTCTGAATATTGAAAGGATGGATATATGGCCTCATCTAAGGACAGCTAGACAGGATAGGAGTAAGAACTAAAGCCCAGGTCCTAATCCACTCCTTACCTGTCTCCCAGCTCTCTCCTCATCGATCGTCACTATGTCATGAGTCTTGTGCTCAATCGCTGCACACATCGAGCAGACGCAGAGCTCATCGCTCCTACAGAAGATTTCCAGCATTTTGTGGTGTTTCCAACAGAGATTCTCTTGGAGGTTTCCAGTCGGCTCCACCAGTTTGTGTCTCTTCAGGGCTTCAGACTCCTGGTGAGGCTGCAGATGAATCCCGCAAAAAGAGACCAAGCAGGTCAGGCAGGTCTTCATAGCTTTCAGTTTTCTCTCTGGACAAACATCACAGGACACGTCATCAGGCCCGGCGTAACTCTGAGACTGGGCGATGTTGACTTGCATTTGCTTCACTTTTTCTATCAGGCCTTCAAGTGTTGTATTTATGTAAAGGTTTGGCCTGGGTTCAAAGTCCAGTCTGCACTGAGGACAGTTGTAGATCCCCTGTGCATCCAGCTTGTCCCAGTAGTCATTGATACAGTGCATACAGTAGCTGTGCCCACACGGGATGTTGACCGGCTTCTTCAGGACATCCAGACACAATGAGCAGTCGTACTGAGCCACAGACAGAGAAGGTTTAGCTGCTGCCATTGTGAACAGAGATCCACTCTGACACATAGGTGTTGTCACTGAAGAAGTCGAAACTAAATTAACTAAATAACGCCCTTAATAGAATACACACGGCACACCCATCTTCATGATGTGTGCAGTCCATTAGGTTGAATTCTGATTAAAGTTGTAATTGATATTTTGTGATGCTGGAAGACTCACGCAGTAAACAAAGCAACAAAGTCCTGGCACTTACACCTAAAAGGGCTACTTAATGACAAGCTCTGGCAGACAGGAGAGAGACCCCCTCAAACACAACTCATCCAACACGTTTACAGTTGGCATCAGGCCTCAGGCCCAGGTCTCCAAGGTTACAACGCAAACAGTTCAGATCCTCCTTCATTACAATACGACGACAACAACAGCATCTCCTTCTAATGGAACATTTAAATACAAACGATGAAGCTCAACGTTCTTTACAAGATGTCAAAGAAGTAGTTACAAGCAAATGAAAGAAAAACAAATTAAAATTACATAAGAAGAGTAATGCCTAAAGAGTTTACAACAATAAATAATACACACTTACATAATATAGATATATAATTAAGAGAAGTAGAGCCCTTTAACATAGAATTGTTTTTTACGCTTTTAAATGACAATCAGATGATAAAATCAGTTGACCAGGATGGAGAAAAAAAAAAAAACTCCAATTATACTTGAGAGAAAAATAAACAAAATCTTTAGTGTTTTTTTTTTTTGTTTTTTTAAGGGGCTAAAGACCACCTCGGACCACCTAAAGATCTCAGTGTTAGAGTGTCAGAGAGAGGATGTGAAGCATTGTTCATAGTGGTCATCAGTTTTATCTTCATTCTCTCCTCCACTTCAACCTTCCTGGGGTTCCAATGGCGTCCCATAACTGAGCCTTAATTAGTTTATTGATTCAGTGGGCCTCTCTTGAAGTGATGTTACCAGCCCAGCATGGTAGAGTGTGATAGATAGATAGATAGATAGATAGATAGATAGATAGATAGATAGATAGATAGATAGATAGATAGATATCACTTTATTTACAGCTTTTTTACAGAAGCTCAAATAATGTGTTAAACAAGACCTTCCTCTCAGATACACACCAGAATAACTAAAGTGCAGAATCATCAGGGAATTTCTGCAAGTGACATGACCTGCTGTTTTACGTTTTAGTCCAAAGTGTCAAACTGCCATGGGTCCACTCTTATAGTCCAGGAACAGCCTCTCAAAGGTCTTCATGATGTGAGACATATGTGCCACTGGTCTATTAGATGAAGATCAGCCTGCCTTCTTTCGAACTGGAACAATACAGAAATACTTTTTGCAGCCTTACTGACAGACTGAACAGGTGACAAAGGACACCACATGCCTTAAGAACTTAAAGGACAGATTCCTTCTGGTCCTGCAGCTTTTCTGGTGTGTAGTTTTGTCAGTTGTCTCCTCACTTGGTCATCAGCCATAGGTAGCCCATGCTGATGGTCAAAGGTGGACTCATCATTGGCCATTGCAGGTGGTAGTGGTTGATGATGTAGTAGGGATAGTGCCAAGGGGCTGGTCATTGTAAGAAGATGGTGGTGATGGAAGGAGCGGAAATCTTTTAGAAAACTGTTTCAGGGCGTTAGCTCTGTCCACATTCCCTTCTAGCACCTGAACCCTGGGTTGATTGAGTCCAGTAATTCTGCCCAGTCCATTCCAAACACCTTTCATGTTATTCTGATACAGTGTATCTTCTATTTTAGCTCTATAAGCTTCCTCTCCTTTGCTTGGCATTATGTGATTGCCCTTTAGAGTCTCTGTGTCAACAGAGCTGAATTCTGTGAAAGGCGCTATATAACCATGGATTAAAGACACCGTATGATAGATCTGCTGCTGCTGCCATTGTTAAAAATCAGTAACAGCTACCAAACCCCTTTCCAAAATGCCCAGCTTGTGTGTTTCTTGTGTTTGCGTCTGAGGAGGGAGATACTTTGGTGGAGACAGGACAGAGGATGAAGGGTGGCATTTTTTGGGGTGACAGAATGCAGATGGTGTGTTGTAGGAGGTCAGATTGAAAGAGTTAGGAGGCAGGGTGGAGTTTTTCCTGAAAGAGGATGGCTTTTTGCTGGAGAGAGGAGGATGCCCTAAAACAGACGCCATACTAGTGGAATACAACAAAGATGGCAACTCAGCCCTAAGTGTAGCACCATTAAACATTTCTAAAGCAGTGAGACTGTAACATTTATTTTCACATATTGCAATATACACCAGCAAAAACAATTATATCACAATTTAAAAAAAAAAGAACTTCTATGAAGAACATACTTAACGGCATCTTTGCAGTTTAACTTAATTACATGTCGGTATCTTTTGAAGCTGAGTTTTCTAGCACAATAAATTCAGTCATTCATTTTTTAGCCCATACACTCTCTTGTTGCTCCGTTTCATGTTTTCCTCCCTCTATCCCTATTTCCTTCACTTCTTCCCTAAGTTTACAAACAGAAGTGCCGACTCTGGATGACTACGTGGTCCACATTCGCCCTCTGGTGGCTATCGTTCATATGACATGGAGAGCAGTCCATTTCAAACTTACAGGATTTGTGTTAGGGCCAGAGTGTCCAGCTCTGGTCCTGGTGGGCCGCAGTGGCTGCAGGTTTTCATTCTAACCATCTTCTTAATTAGTGAGCCGTTTTTGCTGCTGATTAACTTGTTTTTCGTTACTTTTAATTGAAATGACTCAGACCCCCTTAGTTGTTTTGTTTTCTTTAATGAGCAGCCAAACAATAATGAGACACAAAGCAAGCCACCACATCACCTGCTAACCTGAAAATAAAGAAAGGTGAAGATCTTGGCCATGTTGGTCTGCTCAGGTCACCAAAACATCTTGACGGTGGTCAATCAACAGAAAAACAGGAAAATCAGCAGTCTGCTGTGGCAGAAAGAGAGCAGCAACAAGTCCTGATATTCAATAACGGCTTTAATTAAAAGCAAGAATTGGCTTCTCATTAAGAAACTGGTTGGAGTGAAACTGGCTGGAGTTTGACGTTCCAGTTTAGATGGTCACCTGTTGGCTCGTTTCACATCTCATTTCTGTTTGGCTGCCATTTAATGAAGAAACAAATCAATTCAGAGGACTGAGTCCTTAAAAGCAGGGCTATTAAAATGAAGGGAAATGAGTAAATTAGCAGTGAAAACTGATTAGAAAAAGGGTTAGGATGAAAACCTGCAGCCACTGCGGCCCACCAGGACACCCCGTGTTAGAGTTAAATCATTTATGAAGTCCGATGAGGATTGATGAAACAGTCAGTGCTCCTAACATGTTGGGGGAATGAACTCTAAAATCCCTTGCGGAGAGAGTCAAATGTCTTTAGTGATCTTCAGAGTATTGAAACTTTGAAATCGCTCCATATTGCATAAGGGGGTCACATACCACTTTACTGTTCAATCTTTTATATTACAGATACCCCCCATTAAATCTATCCACTCTCTGGTCAAAAGTCAGGAATGAACTCCTTCATGGTCACACCAAATTCAGCAGTCACGAGTGACATGAAGTGACCTATGACACTGGTCAGTGCTCAAATGGGTTCAAAGGGCAGATTGTTACAGTGGAGTGCCATCCAACCCCAAACCCCACATAAAGTGGCTCAGTGAAGGAGGTCTCGAACCTGTGCAGGAGAGTCACTGCGTCCGAGACACTATAAAATGACAGAGAGCCAGCAGGACAGTCCAGATACACACCAATTCTGTGACTACAGGGGGCACAGATTTCAGTCTTCATGTTATTGTACCACACCGAGTAATGGGAATCGGAGCAGGACAAACTCCAGGACTTGTCATTGCGTCCAAGGAGACATTCATATTTCCATCCTTTCCTGCTGATTCCTTCATATGCAACTCCAATTGTCGCCCCTTCTCCACTCCACTCAGCCTCCCAGTAACAGCGAGTGCCACTCAGAGCCTCTCTGCACAGGACTTGGGACCGACAGTCAAATCTGTCAGGATGATCAGGGTACTGGGTCACTGTCCTCTTGTTTGTCACCGTTTTGTTGTCTTCAGAGAAGTGAAGCCACTTGTTTACTGTATTGAGATCCAGGGTTAGCGGACAGGAGTCTGAATGGAGAGAATCGAAAAGTAAACGAGTGAAGAAATTATGAAACACGAGATTTAGAACTGAGGGAAGCAGAATGTCAAACACAAAGAATTTAATTAGTGACGTTCGTTAGTCTCTGAGTGTTGCACGACAACAGTGAGGTCACTGACTGGACGAGTCAATTTGAAATCAGAAATCTGAGCTCTCATCAAATCGAGTCAGAAGTGTGGTGAACACCTGCAGTGGACAAGGAGAGCACCTTAGTCTTTACGTTCAGGTGGAATCTCATCAGGAGTTCAGTCCTTAAGTACTGTGAGGCCAGGGTACAGGTCTGTGTTGGGAACAACATGGCCAAAGGAGTAAGGGTCAAAGGAGTAGTGAATAGAAGGAGAGGACCAGAGGAACAGGAGGAGTGACGCAGCAGGAGAACGAAAAAGAAGTGAGAACAAAAGACTTGAGTGACACGATTAAGCTAGAAGAGACACAAAGTTGAATTAATGTTTTTGAGAATGAAAAACAAGAGAAGAAGAGTAAGAAGTAACTTGGTGTGCATCCGAGGATTTCCTTGTTGGCTCATTCGAGGTAAATGGTAACCCACCAGGGTGAGAGGGGGCGCTGTCGCTAACTGTGTCTCCTTTTTCCCCGCAGTTCCCAGAAACCTCCCAATGAGGGAAATTAGCTCCGCCTCTCGTTATAAAAATCCCAGCAGCCTCCACTGAGTTGTCTTTTTAAAACTGAGCGAGAGCTCTACGGAAGACCCCCTGTTATTGCTACGGCTAAAGTTAAAAGCCAAATGTATTTTCTGTTGTGTACCCTGCAGGGTTATGTTCTTTATTGCCAGAAGACTCTTGTTTAGGTTTATAGAAGAAAAGCAGGGAATTAAACAGGACTACCTGGCTAGTGTCCCAAATATTCTTCTGTTTGGATCTGTGTTTGACCAGCTCACAATGGGAAAAAAAGTTCAGGAGTTTGATGGGTGATGATGGAGAAGAAAAAGAAAAGAAGTGGGAACAGAAAAAGAGAAGGTCAAAAGGATGAGAAGAACAGTTGAGATAGAAGTCAGGTGGAAGAACGGAGTAAAAGAAGGTCAGGGTCATAAAAAATGAAACACGCAACAAGAAAGCGTATGGGCTCAAAAAACTAATGACTGAATTTAATGTTGTAGGAAACTCAGCTTTAAAAGAAGGTCAGGGTGGTGGAGGAGAATGGGATATGGGGGATAAAGATGAAATGGGAAAGAAATGAGGAGGAGAGAATGGAAGAAATGGAATAATGTACAAAGCAAGGATCTGAGTCGCACAGTCCTTCATCTTGATGTTATTGAAGGCCAACACTGTGTACTTCTGGTCGTCCATTTGTCTCAACGCCATAGCATTGGTAAGGACACCATTGACAAAATGGTGGTCCCCATACACAAACAATGTGGCATCACGTTAAAATGTGCAAACATTACACAAAGCAGAGAAGGAAACTCCAAAAAGAAGAAAGAAAGAAAGAAATGGATTATTCTCATAAAAATGTTAAATAAAAACTGAGCAAAAGTAGAAATACTTACATTTTAAAAAGTAATTTCTTCCTCTCAGATACTGCAGGATGTGACCTGGATAATTAAGTCCTAATGAGAAAAAGAGAAAAGTTGAGTATTAGTCTCCAGAGCTCTCGATGAACAGGACAGCTTCTTCTATGTCAGAGTTTCTCACTGGATTGATTGAGTGGCCACCTAAGGACACGCAACCCACCGGTCTCACTGGTCTGCATAAACTCCCAGTCGCTGATCTCCTCCAGAGTCTTCTTCAGGTCAGATAGGTCCTTCTTCAGAGTATCAGGAAGGAAGTCTCTGTTAATAGTGATGTTGGGTGCATCTACATCTTCAGAGATGGAAAAGATTAATGGGAACCTCTACATGTGGAGAGCAGAGAGAAGAAAATCATGATAGATAAGGGCTGTGTGTGTGAAACAGGCCTGCTGGTGCTCTTTAGATCGGCCTGCTCACCTTTAAGAAGTAGATGTGGTTGTCTGTCTTTGAAAACTCAGACAGCTCAGCTTCTCTCTTCTTCAGTTCCTTGATCTCGTTCTCCAGTTGTCCCATGAGATCTTGAGCCTTTCTCACTTCCCTCCTCTCATAATCTCTGATCAAACAGCTGATCTCTGACCTTAGCTTTTCAATGGACTGAAGGAGAGACGCGAAGGACTCCTCAAGTTCTTGCACTTCTCTCTTTGCTGAGCTCTGAATTAAAATAGGCAGACATTAATTTCAACCCATACACTCTAGATTAGCTGCCAAACATGGAGTCACTGATAACTACTGCAAACTCAAAGTAAAAAAGAAATATTGTGAAAAGATGGTTTCGCTGGGGTGCTTTTGATGACTCATGCCATGAGATGATAAGCTCTTGGAAATACACGAACCTTTGATCTACTAACGGCCTTTCATGGAATGTCGCTACACTAACCCTCCAGTTTCCAGCCCCGGGTGGTCTGTACAAGTCTGTTCACCTTCCCATTTGGACTTCACAGCGCTCACCCAGCGTTTCAGGTTATGATAGATTAAATTATTATGTCTCTACTAGCTGTGTAAGCCCGTCCTGTAAAAAGTGGAGGGTCCTAGAAACTATTGAAATCATCAGAAAGAAAACTGAAATGTAGAGATGTCAGGTAATTGAAAGGAACCACTCTGGGCGTCTCTCTTGTTGGAGGATTTGTTTAGCCGATATGCTTGGCTCGATTCTGTATTAGTGGCAAAGCGAGTGACTATTTCTTCAGAGGTTTCGTTTTGCCGACGTGCTCGCCTTGCTTGTGTATCCTCGGAGGTGGAGCCCTTAATCCGACTCCACCTCTCACTTCTGGGCCGGACAGACAGACAGACTTCCACGCGTAGACGTTTATATATAAGACACTCAACTGTCAGATGTGAATGCAAATGATGTTGTGATTTTTTTTTATCTGTTACAATATGTCCTACTTTGTTACAGTTTTTGTATATAATATGTTTCTTTCTGTACTTCAACAGAAGGGGTTCGAAACATTGAGAAATTCAAATGTGCCAATACAGTATTTGTATTGTGTCTTTTAATTTGAACTACTTCTTTGTAATATTCTTATGTTTTGTTAAATCCCACTTTGTCATTTTGTTTTTTCTTGGTAGTTTCTATTTTCTTATTTCATTTCCATAACAGGGTGGTCTTTTTCTAGGCGTATGATCCTGGAAGTCACACATTGTGATGTTAACAATAAGCTGCTGCATGCTAACTGGAATCCAAAATGATAGATTTGCCTAAAATCGACTCCATATCACACTTCATTTATTTCTTGTGTTTACAGGTCTTGAAATTGTTTTCCCCTTTTGCTGCTTTATGGTGTTTTGGCTGTGGCAGACGACCAGGGACCTTCCCCCATAGGAACCCCTTGAGAAGGGAAATGCTGGGAGAGTGGCCATATCTTCCCTGGCACGCAAGAGGGCAGCACCCCAGGATAGCCACCTGGATGGTTCCCGAGCCATGGACTGCAGCACTTCCACCACACCAGGAAGTGGTGCCGGAACTGGAACCAGATACGCCTGGAGTGCTTCCGGGTGCAAGGGCAACACTTCCGACACACCAGGAAGTGCTGCTGGAAGATCATCAGGGAGCACCTGGAGCACATCCGAGTGCGCCATAAAAGGAGAGGAGAGGAGAGGAGAGGAGTGGAGGCGGCAGAAGGAAAAGAGAATTAAAGGAAAAGGACTGAGCCGTGTGAGTTATTCTGGCTGCGTTGTGCAGAACTGAAATAAACGTGTGTGTTTTGGACATTGGCTGTCTCGGTGTCTGTCTGTGTCGAGGCTGATCTTCCACATGGCTCATTTAAATGTAATGGATTTTGACCTTGCTTGTTTTTGGTATACACTTACGCTCTGCCACTGTGCTCTGACTTTTTTTTTACTAAATAGTGACTGAGCATTGGCATTGACGAGCCTTCAGGTGGCGTGAGACGCCCTGAGAGGCGCTGAACTGAGAGCTAATCCTAAGGAAGATAAACTCGACTATTGCTTGGATAATGATTTAATCAAACCACAGACAGTTTTGCGGTGTGGTTGTTATATTTACTAATCAGAAGAGAAGGGAATTAACACAGCAGATCCAGGCTGTGTTAATTTCAAAATGACTTTGAATGGGCATGGATCTCTACCCAAAGAAAACACAGACATGTGGAATAAGTGACCATGGAGATTGGTAGATGAGTGGACTTTAAGAATCCTCAAGTCTCGGCTCAGAGTTATTCTGAAGAATCTCAGTGAATAGGACTGGCGAGTTCATTGGACTGAATGGTCCGTCCTCGTCACGATTGCTCTAATGTTCTAAAAATGGTTGATTCTCCAACTCCAGCCTTTCACTTGTTGACAACATGTAACTGCAGGTGTTTTGTCTGAGCCTGTCACAGAAGGTCAGCGTATGAAATGAGTGAGCATAGCTGAGGGCGAGGGTGGGACAGCTCAATTAACAGTTTCAGTTTCACAGAGTGCTGCAGGAAAACGCACTCTTAACTTTAACTTCAAATATCAGAGCAGCTTCCTCCCGAGGTCCTTCTAACATTCAGATTCCAAATTTCAGATACTATTGGGTCACGTTCTGCCACCGCTGGGTCACAAGTTAGCATTATTTATGTTGGTAGGGGGGCGCACATGGGCCATGAAGTGTCATGGTGGGTTATTACTCTGATGATCGTGTTTAATACCCTCCCATTCTATCAACCACTTTTGATTGACCAAGGGGGACCCCCTGATGAAATGATTGTGCTCAACTCACCAAAGAGGACTCCTCTTCCTCTCTGATGATCACACTCAGTTCACCAGGAGGGACTCCCACTTGGTGGGTCGTGAGGACACTTGTATGGGTCACAACACCAAATAAGGTTGAGAAGCACTGCCCTGGCGGGTGATGACTCATCTCCACTCCCGACTACAATGTTTCTGCATTTTATAGAAATCAGCCCTGGCACGGAGGAGTTGGGTTTTTCCAGGAGAATTCCCCAGTTGTGTTTTATGGCTGTTTTTGAAATCACCGCCACTGTTCTGCTGGGTCTGAAACAAAATGTGACTTGTTGAGAGCTGTGCCTTTTCGTTATTTGTGCACAACAGAATGTGAAAGTATAAACATTAGAGAGAGATTAATTAGTACAAACTGCGGTGGGCTGGCACCCTGCCTGGGATTTGTTCCTGCCTTGCACCCTGTGCTGGCTGGGATTGGCTCCAGCAGACCCCCGTGACCCTGTGTTAGGATATAGTGAGTTGGACAATGACTGACTGACTGACTGACTAATTAGTACAAAGGAAAATAGTGGGGCATCTTTGTCTTTAGATATTAGTTTTTATTTTCAAAATACTTTAAATTAAGCGCCAATATTTTAATGTGAAATTATTGCTTACAAATGTCTTTACAATATTATTTTATATCATTTAATGAACTAAAGGTAAACCTAATGTTAGACACGAGAGCTTAGGGAACTCCTTCAGGGTTCAAGTAAGGTACGCAGTACCCCTCCATGCCAAGAGGGGGCGCAGTTACTCATGCCTTCTCCCCTCTCCTCCACAGTTCTGACGAGTGGCTCAGAGGCCGACTGAGTTCCCAGCCTTCTCTTCCTCAGAAGTCCCTGCTCTTTCAGGCCCCACAGTTTATAAACTGACGACCACCAGGAGAGGTTGCTCATTCCTGGACCAGAGGGGACTGGAGACGGAGCTGCTATAATGTGTGCTACATGAGGCCGACATCACCCGCTAGACGGCTGAGGGTCATTCAGTACCTTGACTTTTATTCATGCTGTTAATTTTTACCTTTCTTTCAGTTAAGCGGCGTTTCACCACAGAGGGGCCGCATCTCTTCATTTTAGTCTTGTCTTGTAGTATTGCAGTATTCATTAAAGGGGTTCTTGGTTTTTTTTGGCTGTAGCAGGGATGGAATAAGTGGAGGTGCGGTCACTTTATACATTTTCTGGGAGGACAATTTTGGTTCTAAAAATTCACTGACTAAACCCACAGTGAGCAGCAACTTTGCATACCTGTGCTAAGCTCTAAAATGCCTGCAATAGGGCATCCTCTTTAATAAAAGCCCTGTGTGCGTCCAGGTGTCCGTGTTCAGTCTCTTCCTGTGCAGACACATACATAGAATCACGAGAGACAGACACGCACACACAGGCGCGTGCACGACAGACACACGCACACACACAGGCGCCCACGCGACAGACACACGCACGCATACGCACACACACACACACACAGGCGCCCGCGGGACGCACACACGCACACACACACAGGCGCACGCGGGACGCGCACACACACACACAGGCGCGCGCGGGATGCACACACACAGGCGCACGCGGGACGCACACACAGGCGCGCGCGGGACGCACACACACACACAGGCGCACGCGGAACGCACACACACACACACAGGCGCACGCGGGACGCACACAGGCGCGCGCGGGACGCACACACACAGGCGCGCGCGGGACGCAAACACACACACACACAAGTGTGCACGTGCATTGTTGCAGTGTTACTTTTCTTGGTTGTTTATTAATTTTTCAACTGTTCATTTTTTTCCCTGTGCTTAAAACTCATTAAAAAAGGTGTTTTTAGCGAGCCGGTTGTAAGGCTATAGCGCGAACTCTTCCAGTCTTAGTTTTCTCTGTTGTTCAAGGTTTTCTCAGTGTTATTCAATGTTTTTACATTTAGTTTACTATTACGCTGTGCATTCAGTGGTGTAATTAACTATATATGTGCTTAAAAACGTAAAAAATATATATTTACATACAGTTCATACGGTCTGGAATGGATTAATTGTATTTACATACAATCCTATGGGGGAAATTACTTCGGTTCACGACCAAATCGGGTTACAACCAGAGTTTTGGAACGAATTATGGTCGTGAGCCGAGGTTCCACTGTACTGTCATACAAAATTACAGGCATTTTACGGAAATACAAACCAGTATTACTGAGAGAGAAAATTAAAGGCACACAATACAGTGACACATATTACAGCCACATACAAGGTCCCTTGCCATTTAATATAGACTGTTCCTACTAATGTTTATGCACTACTGTTCTAGTACCCGTTATTGTAACGGGCTTAATGTCTAGTTTCTTTAATAAAGTGTGGGTACTGTAGTCTGCCTGTTGAAATGGAGAGTCAATGCAAATCTGGGCGGAGGTCGCTTTGTCGGCGTGGATTTTCATAACGGACAAACGCAGAAGCACACAATCAGCCGTTTTTTTCTTCCTTATACAACAGCAGTCTTGACACAAATTCAATTCTCGTTTCCCTCATTCAACTCCATTGTGGTATCTGAGCAGGACACACGACTCACCTGAATCCTCACTACCGTCTCCTTCGTCTCCTCCAGTTTCTTCTCTTTCTCCTCGATTCTCTTTTTCATTTCAGCCTTCCTGTTTTCCAGCAGACTCTGTGTGGAGACAAAGTGAAGGTGAGATGAATGAGGTGTGGGAAGATGAAAAAACAGAGTCCAGAAGGGATTGTTAGGAGGGAAAAGACCAAAGGAGAATGAGGAAGGAAAGAGGAGCGAGTGGATATCAGTGGAGCATCTTG
>JANRMT010049829.1:5021033-5059678 GCA_026402145.1 Polypterus bichir lapradei
TCGGAATGACGGCCTGAATGAAATGAAGATGGAATAAGCTACCAAGTAGTGCTGTAGACAGTCAGACTTTAGGGACTTTCAAAACTACTCAATGTTTATTTGGAGGAAAATAAGTAGATAGGACTGGCCAGCTTTGTTAGGCTGAATGGCCTGTTCTCATCCAGATTGTTCTGTTCTGATGTTGTAAAGATGGATGAGCAAGTTATAGGCAGTGCCAGTGCTAGGTTATTTTGTGCCCTAGGCCAAGTTTATTACTGTGCCAATCGACAGTTCGGTAGATAACCAGTGCTTCTGGGGCCCCCTTATGATATGTGCCCTAGGCAAATACCTAATTCACCTTAATGTTGGCACCGACCTTGGTTATAGGACATCACACATTAGTAGAAAGTGGGTGGAATGGAGCATGCTTTTATGCTTCAAAAAGATCAAAGATCATGAAGTATGAAGAATATCAGATTGGGGGACAATAATGAAGTCATGTAATGTGTCGTCAGTCTTAAAGACACCATTCCACTCATCCATAAATACATGGAGATGGACAGCACAGGCCTGCTCGAAAGAGACAGATACCAAAGTAAGACCATGGACAATCTATTACACACACACACAATCATTCATAAAAAGCTTAGTCAGGATCAGTCAGTCATCCATACCTCTGTGTCTCGCCTCTTGTGACAACAACTAAAACTGGGAGCTGAGAAGCACAATAAACGACCACTACATGACTGTGACACCAGGTCCTCTTTTTTTGTTCATTATAAAAAAACTGAAAGTATCTTGTGCCAGGTAGGCAACGTTATGCATGAAAGAGTCTCATTAAAGTCGATCTTCAAAGAACACAATGGCACCTCTCTGTCCTGACCCCAGATCTTGTTCTAAATCTTAATTAACTCCTCACCTGTCTGACAGCTCTCTCCTTATCAGGTGTCACCATCTTATGGCCATTATGTTCAGCCTCCTCACACAGTAAGCAGACGCAGGTCTCGTCTGTTCTGCAGAAGCTTTCCAGAACTTTCTGGTGTTTTGTGCATAGCTTCTCTTTGAGGCTTCCAGATGGCTCCTCCAGTTTGTGCGTCTTTAGATCTTCAGATTCCATGTGTGGCTGCAGGTGAGTCTCACAGTAGGAGGCCATGCAGGTGCTGCAGGTCTTCTCTGCTCTCAGTTTTCTGCCAGTGCACACATCACAGGGCACATCATCAGGTCCTGCGTAACTCTGAGATGGAGCTTCACACACCAGCACTCCTTTTAATGTGGCCGTAACCTCAGCCAAAGCGACGTTCCTGTTAAATGGAGGCTTCATAGCAAAGGTTTGTCTGCACTGGTGACAGGTGTAAATCCCCTCTGTGCCAGACTGTTTCCAGTAGACATTTATACAAGCCATACAGAAGCTGTGACCACATGGGAGAGCGACAAGATCCTGCAGGACCACCAGACACGCTGAGCAGGCGTGCTGATCCACAGACGCTGGGAGTTGAGCTGCTGCCATTGTGAGAGGAGATCCAGTCTGACACGCGGGCTTTATCCCTGAAGGAATAAAACTGCAATTACGTGCTTTCTCTTAATGGAATGTCGACACACCTGTTAGGCGACCGCCTTTTTAACGGACGAGTAACGCTTTAGCTTCATTAATCTATAAGCACCGACAATTGCATTGCTAGTGAGGAAGCAGGACAACTTTATCTGTTCACAGTTCCCTTATAAGTGAGATGAAGGGCTTCATACACATTTCAATCTCTAATTCTTCTACTAAAACACTTTCTTCACATCTCTGTGAAAAGGTCATTGCACATAATACAGTTCAAACATAATCCTTCCAGGAAATATTTTTCTAAATGTGTGCTGTATAAGGACAATGGCTGCAAAGTTGTATGGTAGGTGAGTTTTACTACCACAATTGCAACCAATTCTTTCTGGAGAACTGCGCATATTTTCCTGCACAGAAGTGAATGTGTGCCATAAAAAGTGACTTTCCTGAGTGAGAATACAAGGTGATGTGGCTTCTGTTTGCAGGGTTATCATATAAAGGGCAGTCTCTCTCCTAATGCACTTGCTTTTCCTTAACAAGTTTTGGTCTCAAAGGTCTCCTCATCCAACTCCCATACACACAAGTCTTCCAGTCCTCCAGTCCCCAGACCAGGTTGCCCTTCAGAGTTAAAGAGATTGCTCCGGCCTTTGTTACGGCCGCGCACTAGGCAATGGGATCCCTGCTGTAATGAGCAGAAGTTATGACCAGGTTCATTTTTGCAATTGATTTCTTAAGTGCATGTAAGCCTAAACTTTTTGTTGAAAATTGGTGCAAATTTTGGTACATCAGTTGTGCCAATCAGTGAGTGAGTTACGGCTGCTCTGCTTGCTGATTACATGGAAAATAATGTCGGGGAACAGAAATTTAAGGTTTGAAAACCTGAAAGTTTGGTGTGCTTTAGGGCAGCAATGAGAGGGATAAGAAAAGCCCAGTAGTTCTAATTCTTTATGGAATTGTCACCCAGTTTTACCAAATCACTTTCACTGAGGAACAGCAAGCGGGAGGGAACTCCGTGGTAAAACGAGTGTGATCATAAAAGATGGGGAGGTGGCACAATGCTGTCGATTGCTTGAGTGACCCACTGTGACCCACTTGCGCACCCCGCAGTGGCAGCTCCCGCGGCAGAGAAACACTTCACTAGAGGATGCAGTGCAGGATTTACGTATAAGCTACACAAGCTATAGCTTAGGGCCCCCGCCTTCTTGGGGGCCCCCAAAACAAATTGTCCGAGTGAGCAATTGTCATATATACTTAAATATACTACAGCATATCTGGACTTATAAAGGGCCCCATGTCTCAAATAGCTTAGGGCCTTATCAAGTCTAAATCCGGCCCTGAGAGGATGAATGAATGTGTATTCAAGGCTGAAGAAATGCATTTGGCAGGGGTGCGAATTCTCATGTGTGTGTAGTTACCACTGGGGCAGCTCGGGTTTTATTTATATTTTGACACTTTTTGACGTGTCATGTTTACCCCCTTCCTGTGATGTAATTTGGTTAATAGAGCACCCTTTTTATATGACTTTCATCTCACTTGTGCTAATGTGAATTTAGGGATTTACTGAAGATTGCTCCCCTTGGTCCACATTGAAAATTAAACCAAAATAAAAAAATGATCTGCTGTTTCAACTCAGTTAATTAATAGACTACTAGAATACACTTTTGAATGATGAAAATAACTCAGAAAACAATTTGATTAGTCGTGACTGAATGGTGTATTCTGTTTGATGATGCTTTGATTTCAATTTGATATACTCTGTTGATCTTTTCACATGATCTTTCGGGGTCAGAGTCATGTAGACATCTCAGCAATTCAGTTATAATGTCCATGGTGAACAAACTCTTCATCAGCAAGTCCGTCAATGTCATAAAACACGATGGTGATTTGCGCTTGAAATAATTTTAGAACAAATGCTAAATGCTAGAAATGCACACTCGAACAACTTGACACGATGCAACTCAATAGAGTGATGAACCAGACTCAGGGCACATGATACCTAGCGGTGTATTTGATAACTACATCCTACTCCTGTGCTACTGACTGATTCCAGGTATTTTTGGATCTCTTCTCGTGTATCTTACATTGTAAGAGAGAGAAGTGCTGCTTAGATTAAATAGGCTGGAGTCTAATAAATCATCAGGACTGGGTAGCTTTTATCACAGAGTGGTTAAGAAAGTTATTGAGGGCAGACAGAAAGAGTTGACGTGCATTTTTACCAAAATGTACTGCACATTAGGGAAGTTCCTAAAAATGTCAAATAACAAATAAGATCCCATTATATGAAGGGTAATTGGGCAGATCCAAGTAGCGTAACTTGCATTACAGATAAATCAATGGAAGGAATTATTAAGGAAAAGATTGAAGGGCACATGGCAAGACCAGAAGTATTAGCAAATAGACAACATGGGTTCAGAAAACTTTAATAAGGTTCTACATGAGAAGTTTGCAATCTGGTGTGTAGGTTGGTACCAAATTGGCTCAAACATAGGAAGCAAAGGGCTATAGTGATGGGAACCTTATCAATATTAGGTGTTGGACAAGAGATGTCTGGGTTTAAATGATGGCCTACCACTCTTTTTATGTGCATAAATGATATGGACAAGAATATAATCACTAATGATGATGCCAAACTGGGAGGAACGATAGATCATGGAGAATCAGCTGAATCATTTCAGAGGGACCAGGGCAGATGTGTGGATGATGAATTTTAATGTAAGTACATGTAAAGCATTACATGCAGGATGTAGAAATGTTAGATATGAATACACAATGGGAGATCTGAAAATTGCAAGTATGCATTTTGAGAAGGGCGACCTGTGTTGGCTGGGATTGGCTCCAGCAGACCCCCATGACCCTGTAGTTAGGATATAGCAGGTTGAATAATGGATGGATGGATGGATTTTGAGAAGGATCTGGTCACTATCTACACTGAGATCATTAACAGAAGCCATTAAGATGGCTGGCAGGATGTTGCATTATATGGTGCCCAGATGTGTGCAGTTTTATAAGCCTCGCCTATAGTACTGTCTGCAGATCTGGTCTCTCTATTACAAAGAACACCTTTCAGTGCTAAAGAAAGTACAGAGAAGAGCAACTAGGCTGCTTCCATGAGTGAGACGTGTGAGCTGTGAGAAGAGATTGAAGGAAATTAACCTTTTTTATCAATCTTAGCTGTTACTTTAAAATAAATTATTCAACAAGAACATGGAGACAAAGCTGAAAACGTAAGGGCAGATATTCCATAAAAATTAGAAGATGTTTCTTCAAACAAAGAACCACAGACACAAGGAAAGGTGATCAAGTACTGCAGTAGATAGTAGGACTTTAGGGACCTTCAGATCTCAACTTGATGTAATTTTGGAGAATTTGGGGGATGAGGATTGATGTGCTTGTTGGTCTGTGTGGTGTGGCCTGTTCTTGTCGCATGTGTTTTAATGTTCTGAAAACAAGTAGTTATATGAGCTACACCATGTTTAAAAAGAAGTCCAAATGTCCACTTTGTCTCTCCACTGCAGAATCATTGAAAAAGTAGAAAAAAATTAACTCCTGTCTTAAGATCCCATTGATGGATGTGCTGTGCTGGAATCATTGCAGATGGAGGAAGAATTCTCCATCATTGTCTCTTTGAGAAATTGCATTTCTACTAACCTCATACCATTAAATCTAAACGCAACATGATCCTCTCCTTACCTGCTCCTGAGCTCTTTCTTCATCCATTGTCACTGTCTCAGGACTCCTGTGTTCACTGGATTGTCCAGATGCCGGTCTCATCAGGTCTACTGTGCACTTCCAGGACTCCTGATGTTTATTTGCCGATTTTTTTTGCATTCCAGGTTCCCAGTTATTATCTTTCCAGCTGTAGGTGAGTCTTGCAATAGGAGGTCATGTAGATCAGACAGTTCTTCACAACTCTCTGCTTCCATACATGACAGGACACTCCATCATCCAGTTCTGGAGAAAATATGGGACAGACCACGTAGGTCAGGCAAGTCTTTACCATCTTCCCTTTTTCTCATTCAGATATTGCAGGACACATCGTCATTCCTGGTGTAACTCTGAGATGGTGAGGCACTGACTTCTGTGTCTGTTAGTTTCTCCGTAACATCTCAGTGAATCTGAGGCTTCATATTTTACAACCAACTGCCCTGGTGATGTTCATGATCCCCTTTGTGTATGAGTACTCCCAGTAATGCAGTCCAGACAATTGTGTCCACATGTGCAGCTGACAAGCTCCTTCAGGATCTCAGACATCCTAAGCAAGATGACTGATCAGCAAGGAAGGAGGGACAAGCTGCTGCCTTTATAGAGAAGATCCACTCTGATACACCAAATGGGTGTTGCTTTTGACAGACTGAAAGATGAAAAGGCAGCACGTCCCTTGATGGCAGAAAGACACACCTGTTGGCATGGTGTCTGTCACAAACGCAGTTTCATTGTATTTTATCAAAGGATCTTTACTTTCAATTATCTCTCACTTGACCTGTTTTCTGAATCACAGATAACTGAAGACTATGTGGTCCCAGATGATAATTATATTAGGGACTAATGACATTTCCTTGTATACATACCTCTGTTCGCTAGTCACCCATCATATGATACAATGTGGATGCAGTTCCCCAGGTGTGTCTTATTCATTTCATCTTCAATAACTGACTACAAAAATAGTTTAAAATAATTTTATTATGATCATTTATTCACCTAAAATATACAGGGTTGCTGGTGACCCCAAATGCGGTAAACTGTTAGCATTTTTACATGTGCATAAGAGCTGCAGAGGTAAACAACACTTGAATTAAACATGCTTTGTTCAGGATTTCTTTGACTCTATGTATGTTTACTACACCTGCTTCTCTGCCTTGTTGCTTATTATTTAAGTATTCATTGAGTTTAGAGAGTCAAGAGATAAGAAGAGAAACTGCTTTGTACAAAGCAAAAGTGGACAGAAACACAGAAGGCGTCATTACAGCTGCACTTCTATCTTGTTACTTATTATTTAAGTATTTATGAGTTTAAAGAGTTAAAAGATAAGAAAAGAAATGTCATTTGTTTGTCTGTTCACCAATCACACAAAAAAACAACTGAGCTAATTTTCACAAACACTTGCATGCGTGTTCCCATTTGTCCAACCTAAAATTTCTAAATGGCATGTTGGGGAGCAAACTTATAAATAGGGGATACAACCCAACAGCCATCTGTGACAATGGGGACTGTGATTAATGTGCACAGAGTTTTTCATCGGCCAAAGCAGGACCTCTTCGCTCTTTGTGGGTTGTGTGGAGCCATGCTGAATTTCCAAAGGACTATTCTTCACAAAGTAGTTGGTACTTTGGCTAATTCTAAAATAAAGAGAACACTCCAGTGGATTGTTTAGCCAATTTATCAATTAAATTGGAAATTTCTGATTTTGGTACAACAATTGATATTAAATATGGGACAGTGTGAACGGAAGGGAAAATGTGGAAAAAGCCACAGAGACACTGAAAGGACTGCACAGACAACAACCAGGCTGGAGCTTAAATGGAGTAGCTGTGAGCCAGCAGGGCTAACCACTGTGCCAATGGGCCAGATTTAAAGTAAATATACAATATTTGTGAGGATAAAAATCAGGAAAAAAGAGAAAAAGACTTCCGAACTTTTAATAATTAACAACTGATCTGTGTTGATGCAAGCAGGGAGTGGTGTGGCTTTCTCGACCCCTAGAAAAAAAAGAATGAAACAGAATAATCGAGGCTGAAACGTGAGTACAGTGATCATCAGGCTTTCACATGTGTCTGTCTGGGGAAGGCAGTCCAGCCAATCAAAATAAAATTCTCAGAAAAGTGTGGCTGATTATATAAGAAATTAAGACAGAAAAGAAAACAATGAATGAATACAAAACCAGACCAGAGTCATGAAGGGAGAACTGGTAAGATTGTAACAAAATTCAGATGAGTTTATCCGTCGTTAGTGAAGTCTGACTCACACTCGCTATTTTAATGACTACAGACTGAATTAGGATTTCAAATTTTGGCTGATATGGACGTTTGCACCCGTAGTTTTGCATGTTATTGTAATTCTGGTTGAGTTTAAATTTTAAACTATTAAGAGAGTGCTGCTTTGTGGTCATTGAGAATACTAAGATGAACTTTGGGCTAAAGAAGGGGCCACCTAATGTCCAAGGATATTCAGCCTGATGTCTGTGCAATGGAAGTGGGCTCACAGTCATCACTTCTCAGCTCTTTTTGCTTTGACGACCACATTGAAGAATAACAGCTGTGCTGACCATGGCTTTCCAGGGTCACTCTTGCTGGAGGAATTGTTAGTGTATGTGTGTGTGTGTGTGTGTCATATACAAAAAAAATGAAATGATAAATGAACTCCAACCTGGCCCAAAGTGTTTTCCACTTCATTCCAAAATAAAAAATAAGCCATTGTGACAGAAGATATGACGTGCCCTGCAGATGCCACCAATCAGTGATCACATGGGTTCAGAGAGCAGATTGTCACACTGGAGTTTGGTGCAACCCAAAACCCAGCATGGAGAGGCACAGTGGAGAAAATACCAAACCTGTGCAGGAGGGTCATTCTGTCTGAGATGCTGTAAAAGGACAGAGTGCCATTGGGATAGTCCAGATGCACGCCTATCCTACCACAGGTGGGAGCTGTGATTTGAGTCTTTGCCTTATCGTGCCACGCAGTGTAACCGGAATAAGAGCAGAACAAGCTCCAGGACTTGTCATTGCGCCCAAGTAGACCCTGGTAATCACATCCTTTCCTGCTGATTCCTTTATATGCGACTCCAATCTCGACCTTCTCTCCACTCCACTCGACCTCCCAGTAACAGTGGGTCCCACACAGAGCCTCTTTGCACAGAACTTGGAACCACCAGTCAAATCTGTCAGGATGGTCAGGACAGGAGGACGCTGTTGCCCCAAATGTCACCTTCTTGTTTCCTGCAGACAGATGAAGCCATCTGTTAGCTGTGCTGGGGTCCAAGTTGAGCGGGCAGGAGTCTGAATGGAGAGACAAGAAAACACAAGAGGAAATCAGCTGACATTGTGACACCTGAGACTTGAGCTGAGGGGAGCAGAACAGCAAAGAATAGAATTGTGTGAGCCTCTGAGTGTCACGTGACTGCTGCAATGTCACTGACTAAAAGAGTCAACCTAACAT
This sequence comes from Polypterus bichir lapradei, assembly GCA_026402145.1. Lineage (NCBI taxonomy): Eukaryota > Metazoa > Chordata > Cladistia > Polypteriformes > Polypteridae > Polypterus > Polypterus bichir. Next base: position 5,029,711 of record JANRMT010049829.1, read on the forward strand.
GAACTTGTTATTTAAATGGATGGGTGAATCTTGGCTGTGAACCTATGAAATTCTGGTGAGAATGTAGACTTCTGTATGGGGTTTGAGGTTTAAGTGTTCTGCTACCCATAAGATATGTCACACCTTTGAGCACAGAAAGTGTCTTGTGAGTATTGACATAAAATTACATAATTATTGACATAATAGATAGAGGAAGGATGAAGGTGATGCAGAGGCACTTAGCTCATATCCATCTCCTTAGTTAGAATGGAGGAGAAACCACTAGATGTCTGAAATGACTTCTGCACCAACATCACAAACTTTACCCCTTCCTGTTCATTACATATATAAACCTAACACCCACCGGGCGTCGACACCTGTTACAGAAATGCCAAGACTCTACTGATCTTCTCTGTGGCCACCACCTTCCAGTTTTCCCAACCTCAGTATGAGGAAGCGTCCTCTGGTGACATCAAGCAGTCCATTTGCTGTCCTCCTGTTTAACGACTGGATCTTTGACCCACTAAACACTGTGACACAACTGGCATCCACTAAGGTAGTGCAAATCATGAAAACTTTACCTCAAGAACAATAAAAGTAGACTTACACTGCAAAAGTTGATCTCTTTCTCTGACATTTTGCATGCGATAGTATGGAGTGTTGACCCCTGTGATGTGAAAGAGAAGAGCAGAATGACATCAATGAGTGCCTGTGACAAGCCGAACAGCTTCTTCTCACGCTGTAGGGTGTCAATGGGTTCACTGAGATGGTTACCTGAGGACACATGACTTACTGGTCTTATTTTTCTGCAGAAACTCTTGGTTGCCATTCTCCTTTAGACTCTGATTCTGCAGAGTCTTGGGGAGCCCAGTGGGGTTTTCATCTCCAGGTGGAACACAGAAGTACAAGAAGTTCTGTAACAGAAGAGTAGAGGAAAGAAGAACATAAGAAACCAAGACTTGTGTATCAAAGAAGCCTCCTGATGTCTTGTAGATTGGCCCTCTCACCTGGAGGAAGTGGATGTTGTTGTCTGTTTGTGGTCTCTCACCCAGCTCAGCATCTCGTTTCTTCAGCACCTCGATCTCCTTCTGCAGTCGCTCAATGAGCTCTCTAGTCTTTCTCACTTTCTTCAATTTTTGAACTTCCATAGACCAGGGGATCTCTGACCTCAGACTCTGAATAATCTGATGGAGAGACGTGAATGACAATAAAGGTGGTTTCACAGTTTTGGTTTCTTAATCTTATAAAAGCTCTTTTGAGTGGGGAGCTACTGTATATTCAGGAACACAACAAACAACATTGTTGGTTAAAGGAGCTTTGGAGAAAACAAAAAGAAATATGGAAAGTCCTCAATCTCGACCAACATTAAGACCCCATAGACTCACATGGGGTTCACATTTCTTGTTCTGCATTTTTTCTCACTCTGGACATTATTTCACAAACTCTCATTTTCTACTTGACACTAGTTCAATCATCATCTGAAGCTTGGTTACACTGTGGCATTTGAGCAGGACACAGGACTCACCCCCAGGCTTAGTAATGTCTGCTGCTTCTCCTCCAGTTTATTCTCTTTCTCCTGAATTCTTTTCTTTACTTCTGCCCTCATGTACTCTAAATGACTCTGCATGGAAACAAAATGGCCAAGACGGGGATGAGGAGTGGACAGAGAAGAACCCCTGTAAATAAGACACCAGAGATGCTCAGGTAACAGTAAAAATGAGCGTTGCATTTAAAGATCTGAAACTCGGAAGGACATATTTGCTTTAGAGCAGCAATGAGAGGATAAGGAAAGCACTGGAGGACGGCTGAGTTTGTGTTCAGTGTTGAAGAAATGCATTGTGTGGGGCAGCAAATCTGTGTATACTGCAGTTACGGGTAGGGCAGCAGGGTTTGGTTTTATATTGAAATTTTTGGACTTGTTATATGTTTATCTCTGTCATTGTGACCTAATTTTGATTATTGCAATGCCCATTTTCTATGACTCACTAGTGCTGATCTGTTTTTGGGGATCAACTGAAGATTTCCTTCTACAGTCCACATTGAAAATGAATCATCTAATTGGTACAGTGGTAGAAGAATTCTTGTATAATTCTAATTATGAATACAAATCAATTTCATTTAAATTGACTTTACTTAAAGACTATATCAAGTATGAATTAGTATAAGACATCCTAATTTAGGATGTTCATAAGAAATGTAATGATTTACTGCAACCAACAAAAGAGCAACAGCATTCTGGACCAATTGCAACCAGCACATCAGGGATTTGCTGATCCCAGAATACAACAAGTTGCAGTAATCAAGCCGAGAAAAGATGACAGGACAAGTAACTTTCTCAAGATGTCTAGGATATAAAAAAGGCAAAGCAGCAGTAGAGGAAGTCCAGAGGACAGCAAATACGTTGATTTCAGGACTATAAGAAACTACAAGAGACTGAAGGAGTTGAGCCTTTACAGTTTAAGCAAACGGAGACATGAAGGTCTCATTGTTGGATGCGATGTGCTGCATCCGTTGCCTAAAGTGGGAGAATTCTCCATTTACTGTCACATTGCGTTTATGGATTTTTGCTAACAACATACCACACTAACGACACACTAACATGTAGCATAAACGATACACTAGCATGCAGCATAATCCTCTGCTTACCTGCCTCTGAGCTCTTTCTTCATCCATTGTCTCTGTACCAGGACTCCTGTGTTCACCAGACTGACCAGACGCAGGTCTCATGGGTTCTCAGTAGGGCTTCCTGATGTTTATTTTTTGCAGGTTTTCCCTTCCAGGTTACCAATCAGCTCCTCTCGTTTGTGTCTTTTGAAGCCTTCAGACTGCTGTGATCTCACCGTAAGAAACCAAGCAGGTCAGGTAGATCTTTACAGCCTTCCTTGTTCTCATTCACACACTGCAGGACAAGTCAGTTCTGAGATGGTGACACTGACTTTTGTGTCTTTTAGCTTCTCTGTAACATCTCAGTGAATCTCAGACCTTGTATTAAATGACCACTTGCACCAATGAAGTTGTCGATCCCCTCTGTGTCGGCCTAGTTTGACGAGCCCTTAATAGAGTCCAGACAGCGGTGTCCACATGTGAGGATGAGCGGCACCTTCAGGATCTTCAGACACACTGAGCAGGATAACTGATCAACATGAAGAGAAGGATGAACTGCTGCCGTTACTCGGGAATTCCATCCTGACTCACCACATGGGCGTGACTTCAGAAGAAATGAAAGTTAGACAAACAACACGGCTTGTCATAACACATAAACACACCTGTAGGCATGGAGTCTGCAGCTGATCATCACAGTTTTGTTTTAGCTTATAAACAAATCTTTACTTTCAGTTTACTCTCATTAAATCTCTTTTCTCACCTCATTACTTTAAATCACAGACAGCTGAGACCTACAGGGTCCCAGCAGATTATTACATCGGAGATTTCAACTTTTGTTTTCTAGTGAGTTCTATGGAAGCGGAGACAAACAACGGCCTGCTTTAAGCAAAACAAAATGAGACCACTGAACTGGTGAAGTTTCGTGATGATGGCTGAATAACAAAGGTTGAATTTATTGAAAGTGTCTTTCATAAATGTAAATATAAATGTAGCGCTTTCTTTACCGTTTAGCCATAGGATAGCACCCTAAGTTTGTAAACTCTATTTCCCTAAACTGATTTATGAAAACCCCTTTAATTTTAAATATGTATTTTTAGAGGATAAATTAGATTCCCTTAACTGATACCTACTCCCCAGTAATAAGCTGCCAGCTGTTTCACAATTAGTAACTTGTAACACAATTCACAATACAAATATGTTCCCAAAATATAACAAAATTTATTGACTAAATTGGAAAAATATCTAAAAATAAATAAATAAATAAATAAATATAACTATTTATACTTAAGTCCAATCAAAATTCCCACAAATCATAGATTACAGAAATTAGAAAACTCACACAAATTGCAGTATATTTACCCTTCACATCAAATACCTATAAGGCTCAGGCAGTGAACTTAAACCTTACAAATGTACTTTTAACTGTTTGCTTTTTCCAGCACTTAAAACATCGCACTGTTAAAGAAGAACACAATAACCAAATCTATAATATGAGCAAACTTAATCACTAAAACCTCACTTTAACTTCACAACTTTAGGGGCCCACAGACACACACACACACACACACACACAAGCCAGCGGCCACAAAAATAAAATATTAACACAAACCCAAACTGTTTTATTTTCTCAAAGTCTCCGTCTAGTCCTTCTCTTATCAGAGTACGAGTCCCTGCCTGTCCTCTCGCCCACTCCATCACATTACAGAAACCTGATATAACTAGGTAACAATTAATATTTAAAAAAAAACAACCAGTAAACATTATGAAGGGGAATATTATATTATATGAGCCTAGGGCTACATAAAAGACCGTAAATCCTCATTGTGCATTTCTAGTGGTCTCGCCCCCTCAGTTTTAGACAAAAGGATTTTTGAACACTTCTTCTCTCCTAAATCACACCGCATGAATCCAATGCAACCGTTCACTTCACACTGACTCTGCATTTCAACGTTTGCAAAAAGGAATGCGAACAGCAGCAACCGCAGTTTGGGTACAGTCCTTTCAGATGACTTCTCAACACTCTTAGATCAACGCTCACTGATGATTTAGTTTCCTAATCAAGTCTCTATTGTTTCTTTTGTAGAAGTGTTGAGTTTCAGTTCACAACAGTGGTTTACACATTTACATTGTGTATCACCAATAGGAACGTTTATACCAACTGCTGCTACTCTGACCTGTGAGGAAACAGGCAGGTGGAAATCTGTAAGTGGTGGAGTTAAGGAGCTGAGGGGCACAAATGAGCTACGCTGTGAACAGCGTGGTGAGTGGGACTGGAGAAGAACAAGAAGATGGGAGGGACAGACAGCGAGGACGGTGACAAGTCAGGAGTGAGTCTCGATCCCTGTCACAAAAGAGCTAAGAGGCCTTTTAGCCTGTATGTGCGTGTTTATGTGCGAGTCCTTCCTTCACCAAATCTTGGATCATTCAAATCCATTCATCTTACTTGGATTATTTATTTATTTATAATGGATGGAGACCTGTATTGCACTTTGTCTTTAGGACACGGCCTTCTTCATTTGGAATTAAAGCACTAAGCACATCTTGTGCACCATTTTTGTTGTTCTGTGTCCTCATTGTCCGGCTCACCTCGGACACGAATATTGAAGGTCTCGGGTTTAAGGAGGTTATGTCAGCTGCCAGCCACACTGGGCTGTCACAAGTGGGTACTAAGAGTGTGTGCTTTGCCCAGCTGTAGCTCACCCAAACTACCAACTGAAACAAATGTGGCATTCTATTAGGACAATGGCCATGGATTGACTAATGGATTAACTGATTTTCCTGCTCCTTCTACAATTGTGAACGCAGACTCAGCACTTCCTGTTCTTGTTTCTGCTGCATGTTGTCCTGCTCACTTCCCTTCCCTGCTCCATTATAGAAGGTACAATGTTTTTGGAACCTGGGTGTGTGTTTGTTAATTTAGGTGAACTTTAATGCAACACCTGCTGTTAGGGATTTGGATTTCTATTAAATCTTAACCATTTCTTTCTTTCTTTCTTTCTTTCTTTGATATTATATTTCAAGGCTTTTTACAGAAACTCTATCTATCTATCTATCTATCTATTTTGCCTTTCACTCTATCTATCTATCTATCTATCTATCTATCTATCTATCTATCTATCTATCTATCTATCTATCTGTTTTTGGCTTTATTATTTGCTAATTTTTTGCTAGATCAGACAAAACTAGCAACATTAAAAACTAGAAGAAATAAAGTTAAAAACACGTTCACAACTGACAAAGTACTAGTGTTTAAAGTAATAGAAGTAGATTTAAAATTTAATTTGCATATTATAAACTCATCAATGATATCATTACATTTACGTTTCTTACATATAATATTTGTTGTATTTAGGGAGTTGGAGAAATGCGGTATTCTACTTGGGGTTTAATTTGTTTTGGATCCCTTGAATGTATCTATCTATCTATCTATCTATCTATGTGTGGAGTAGGAGGTGTGCACTGGGGGAGTAACGATGGACTAATGTAATTATTTACTGTTTATTTATTGTGAAACTTTGGATTATTTATTAACTATATATATTGCTGTGTTGGTATTTTCAATTTTTGAACACAATAAACTTTATTTAAAAATCTATCTATTATATTATGTCTTTCATATTTATCTATTTAATTCTGCCAACTACACTAATAAAATCTATCTATCCATTATATAGTGCCTTTCATATCTATCTATCTATCTATCTATCATATTGTACCTTTCACACTATCTATTTGTGACATAGTATCTCTCTGTCTGTCTGCCCATTTATTTATTTAGTTATTTATTACACTTACTTACCTTTTAATAAATATATTATATCCCTGGTTATCATGCACACATATAGGAAATAAGCATGAGACTAAAGTCTATAGAAATGATCCCAGTTAATTCTAAAATAAAGAGAACACTCCAGTGAACTTTCATCTTGTTTAGTTGATTTATCAATAATTACTGTAAAATGCTGATTTTGGAACAGCAATTCATATTTAACACAAGACTCCGGGATCAGGAAGGGAAAATGGAGAAATCCACAGGGACACCAGGAGAGTCGCCCAGACAGCGAGCAGGCAGAGACCTGAACTGAGCAGCAGTGAGCCAGCGGTGCTAACCACTGCACCACCGGGCCAGGTAACTATGAAATAAATAGGATTTGTAAAGAGTAAAGACACTGAGAAAGGGAAAAACTTTTATAAGTTTTAATAATTCAATTTATTAAACTAATTGTCACTCAAGACTGCATGCAAAGGGAAAAGTCAAACAACAATGAAATTCAATGAAACCTTCAACTTTTAAATGGACCAAATGAAAAGAATAACCTTTAAAACAAACAAACAAAAAAAAGCTTAAAGTAAAACACGTTTTAAAGCAAATTAGGAATCATTTCAAAAGAATGAAGGTGTAGACAAGCCAAAACAGGACAAAAGTGTTAAGACCAAAGTCAGAATGCTGGACTCATTAGAACAATGTGTTCCTGTTTGCTGTTATCGGTCACCGTTGACTTTTATGTTGTTTCAGAAACTTTTTCTTTTTTTCTCCATTCTGCACAGAGTGCTCCACAGTAGACTAGAACCCTTAGCTTCAAATGTTTTTATGTGAAGCTCAGGTAGCCCTGCATGTAAAATCGCTGACCACCTTGACCTCGATATTTAGAGTAACAGCAGACGGAATCAAAGTGTGTCATGAAAGACGGTTTGTGAAATCCTCCAGCACACTTTAGCACAGAGAATGATTCATCTTCTGTAAGTCAGAGGAAAAGTGACGTTCAATTTTATCTAAAACAATAATAAAGAATAAATACTCAATTTTAAAGATTATGGCGTGGAGTTCATTATTGTAATTCTAAAGTATGTTTGCTGAGGTTGTGCTGAAGCATTTCATTGTCTCTGCTGTTTTCTCCTCAATAAAGAGCCTCTTGAGGATATTAATTTTAAAATGGCATTGAGTAAGCAAAGCGCAGAAGCAATTAGAAAGGCAAATAAGACGTTAGGTTACACCATAAAAAGTGCTGAATGTAAGTCAAGGGACGTTGTGCTCAGATATATATAATGTTCTCGTATGACTTCATCTGGAGTGCTTTGTGCAGTTCTGGTCACCACACCACAAGACAGACATAGCAGCACTTGAGGCAGTGCAGAGGAGAGTAGCCAGGTGCATCATGGGACTTGAGGACGTGCCCTACTGTGACAGACTTTGAGAATTAAACCTCTTCAGTCTCGAGCAGAGGAGACAGTGTGGAGACCTCAGCCAGGTCGTCAGAATTCTCAAAGGCATCGATAAAGTTGATTCAGCATCTTAAGGGTGAATCACACACTCGAGGACGTCACTGAAAATGAAGAGGAACCGCCTTTGGGACTGAAGCCGGGAAGCTCTTCTTTACGCAAAGAGCAGTGGGAGTCTGGAACAAACTACTGAGACATGGAATTGAAGCAGAAACGATGGACAACCCTTAAGGAGAAGGAGCTTGAGATTTTGGGGCAGCTTAGCTTTAGTTAAACAAACGGGCTTGATGGACTGAGTGGTCTCCTCTCATTTGTCAAGTTTCTTATGTTCTTATGACAGAAAACATGAAGTGACCGTCAGAAGACGCCAGTCAATGTTCAGAGAGGGCAGATTGTCACACTGGAGTTAAAGTTAAATCCAAATGCCGGATAGAGTGGCTCAGTGAAGGAGGTCTTGAACTTGTGTATGAGGGTCATGGTGTCTGAGATGCTATAAAAGGACAGAGACCCAGAAGGACAATCCAGATAGACGCCTATTCTGTGACTGTAGGGGGCGCTGATTTGAGTCTTCAGGTTATTGTGGCGCACAGAATAACTGGACTCGGAGCAAATCAAACACCAGGACTTCTCATTGAATCCAAATACACACTCGTCACTCCGTCCTTTCCTGCTTATTCTTTTATACGTCACTGCCATCGCCACCCCGTCGCCACTCCACTCGGCCTCCCAGTAGCAGCGAGTCCCACTCAGAGCCTCTCTGCACAGAACTTGGAGCCAAAAGTCAAATCTGTCAGGATGATCAGGATACGGGGTCTCCGTCTCCTTATGTGTCACCTTTTTGTTCCCTTGAGACAGGCGGAGGCGTCTGTGCGCTGTGTTGAGGTCCAGGGTGAGCGGACAGGAGTCTGTAAGGACATAGAGAAGATGATGTTTGCTGACATTGTGACATGGAGGACTTGAGACTAAGAAGAGCAGAGAGTCAAACACAAAGAATTAAATTTGTGATCTTCATAGACCTGCGAGTGTCACGTGACTGTTGTCACGTCACTGAGTAAACCACTCGATTGGAAATTAAATGTCTGATGGCATTATACAATGAAATGATTTATCACCAAAGTGCTGAGAGTCTGGATTTTTATCTCCAAAGGGCCTTCTGGAAAGTACTAAATGAAGAATCTCAGTACTTCTAGGAATGAGATTCCAGTTTTTGATTTTTTTCTATTTCAAAAACTGTTTGTCATTATGGGATATTGAATGTAAACTGATGGGTGAAAATGGCCAATTCATCAAACTGAAATTAACTCTACCGCACAATAAGGTGTGCAGAAAGTGACTGTCTGAGTCCACTGTATAAGTGCAGATCATTGAGACTCAAACTCGTCCTTCTTTACAGACTCACGTTTTAAAAGGTAATTTCTACTTCTCAGATTCTGCAGGACTTGACATGGATCATCAGCCTCTGAGGAGAGAAAAAGAAAACCAGGATGTGAGCCTCAGGCACTCGTGACAAGTAGAGCAGCTTCACCTCCCACCTCAGGGCCTCCGCTTGACTCATTTGAGGACACGCAAAACACCAGACACACTCTTCATCTTCTTCGTCATCCTGTTCATCCTGTAGGATCAATGAGCCTGACCAACCTTCTCCGTACAACTCAGTCCTGCACCTTCTCCCCTCTCAATCCATTTTCCTTCAAGTCTTCCTTTACTTTATCCATCCACCTCCCTCATCTTTTGCCCTCATATTCCTTGTCTCTCCTCATCACTTGACCACACCACTTCAACCTACTTTCCAGTATCTTCTCTTTCACTTCTTTTGCACCTCTGATTGTCTCATTTCTTATTATGTCCTTTTTGTAGCTCCATATGTTCATCTCAACTTTCTCATTCCTGCCACATCCAACTCCTTACATCATCATTACCACAGCCTTAAAATCCGTACCGCTAACCTACGCCTAATTATTTGATCACACAATATTCCTGATACCTTCTACCAATTGTTCCATCCCCACTGCTCTCTATGGATTATCTCTGCATCTCCGTCTCCATCTTGGACTACCACTGATTCCAGAGTATTTACACTTATCCACTCTTTCCAGCAGTTCTCCTTAAAGGCTAACTTCTGAATCCTGATCATTCCTAAACTTCAAATCTTATTGTCTTCTTGCTATTTAACTTCAGCCCTCTATCTTCTACAGACCTTTTTCCATTCTTCTAACTTCCAACCTATCAGCCTCACCACTCTTCACAAACTCCCAGCCACTGAGCTCCTCTAGACTCCTCTTCAGATCAGAAAGGTCTTTCCTCAGAGTCTTGGGAATAAAGTCTCCATTAGCAGCGACGTTAGATGTGTCTTCCTTAGGAGTGTCGCAGAAACATGGCAACTTCTGTATGAGAACAAGAGGAAGGAGAACATGAGAGACCAGGATGTGTGCATCAAACAGCCTTGATGATGTCCTTTAGGTCAGCCGTCTCACCTTCAGGAAGTGAATATGGTCATCAATCTTTGAAAGCTCAGCCAGCTCAGCGTCGCTCCTCTTCAGCTCCTCGATCTCCTTCTCCAGCTGCTCCATGAGCTCCTCAGCCTTTCTCACTTTCTTCTGCTCATAATCTCGAATGACCTCTGCAATGTCTGACCTCAGCCTTTTAATGGACTCAAGTACAGACGTGAAGGTCTCTTCAAGTTCCTGCACTTCTGTCTCTGCAGAGCTCTGATTAGAAAAGGACCAAAAGTCATTTAAAGCCCTGTGAGCTTCAGAGGAGACCCTGGGAACTCCTGCCATATCAATACAGAAGAGAACTGGAAGGTCAAAGTAAACAAATATGAAGGGAAATGTATCCCTAAGTCAGTTTGTTTTCCTAACCGGAGACACCGAGACTTACCTGAATCCTCACAATGGTGTCCTTCATCTCCCTCAGTTTCTTCTCTTTCTCCTCAACTTCCTTTTTCATTTCAGCTTTTCTCTTTTTCAGCTGACTCTGGAAGGTGACAAAGCGGACGTTAGACGTCATGAGGAGCGGTCAGAGGTGGGAAAGATGGAGCACAGCAGGTAAAGAAACAGACAGAAGGAGGATGAGCAAGGAAAGAAGAGAAGGTGAACGTCAAGTTATCTCTGGAGCAGAATGTATGTGAGACCTGAGGGACTGAACTGGAGTGGGGGGATTGTGGATGAATGGAAAAGAAGAGAGAGAAAGGAGAAATGGACCTCTAGATTAATCAATTACCATGAAAATGGAGGAGTGAAATTGGGAGATTAGGAGAAAAAGAGTGGAATGGAGCTTGATGTTATGTTTAGAAAATATAATCTTCATCATGAAGCTTGAAACACATCAGATGAAGAGAAGAACCTGAAGAGAAAGTGAGGTGAGCATTGAGAAAGTCAAGGGGAGGAATGCTTAGCATCTGCAGTGATGTTGATAGGTGAAGACATAGTAATGGTGGGAGAATGATGGGTGGGGGGCTTCAGCAACGTCAGTTATAATTTGTGATGGTCAAGATGACTTTAAAGCATCATCAGGAACTGTCCATTTTTAGCAGTGCATAACGTTTTCATCATATCATCTCAAGCACTTTACGACCAAAGAACGGAATCCTCTGAAGAGTGAGGGTCTTTGAGAGGGCATCTGCAAGTCATCATTTGTGTGTCCTCCGACGGGAATACATAGGGGTGGATTTGAGGTTTCAGACCTGACACACTGAGTCTACTGATGGAGCTTTGTGTCTCATTCTGCATATCCCTGCCCCTGGAAATGAGGGGGGTACTCAAATAGTTTCTTAATATTTCAGGGGTTCTACCCTATAAATCAACGCCACGTTGCCAGTGGCATCAAGCTCACTTCAGTGAAGTTCAAACTGAGAAATCTGTGTGGACAAACACAACTCTCTGATCTTCTCATTCTGTTTCTAAAGCTTTGAGGGTCCCAGGAGCACAGTGGCCTTAATAATTGTGAAGTGGAAGAAGTTAGGAACCACCAGAACTCTTCATAGAGGTGGCTGATCAGCCAAACTGAGTAACCAGACAAGAAGAGCCTTGCTCAGGGAGTTGACTAAGAACACAATGGTTATGCTAACAGAGCTTCAGACGTCCTCGCTGAGATGGTAGACCCTGTTGGAATGTTGGCTATCTCAGCAGCACTCTATCAATCAGGAGATTATGCTGCTTGGAGTTTTCAAAACAGCAGTCACAGGACTCTGAGAGCATGAAGTAAAAGGTCCATGGTCTCATGAGAGGAAAATTAAACTCTTTGGGCAGAACTCTAAACACCATATCTAGAGAAGACCAGACATTGCTCATCACCAGCCAAGTATCATCCCTATGGTGAAGGATGATGGTGGCAGCAGTAGGGTGCTGGGACACGGAAGCTGCTCAGAACTGACAGTAGGATGAAAGCAGTCAAATCCAGAGAGGTCTTTAAATAAACCTACTGCAAGAGACCACACCATCTCAGACTGGGATGACAGTTCAATGACCCGGAGCATAGAGCCAAGATGACACTGCGGGGGCTTCAGGATAAATCTATGAGTGGCCTTGAGCGACCTAGACCTAAAAACCATAGAACCTGAGTGAGGAGACCTGAAAATGGCAACCTACAGATGCTTCACATTCGTGATGGTGGAGCTTGAGAGGAAGAATGGGATCAGCTGCCCAAATCCAGGTGTGCAAAGCTAGTAGAGATGTGCCTGAGGAGACTCAAAGCTGGAATTGTTGCCAAAGGAGCTTCTAAAACATGCAGAATTAAAAGTCTGAACGCTTCTATGAAGGAGATATTTCAGTTTTTGATTTTAATTTACAAAATTTTATGAAAACACTCTTCTTCACTTAATCATTATGGGTTATTGTGTGTAGATTGACAGGCAAAAGTGGCAACTTTATCCATTTAAAATGAAATCAACATCACTATAAAGTGTGCAGAAGGCAAAGGGGTCTGGAAACTTTTTGAACCCACTGTGAGTAACGTCATTTAACACTATAATTCAGTGTTTAGGATAAAATCATTTTCATTTCCTTTGTTAAAAAGTCAAAAAGAAACAAAAATGAGCGGTGACCTGTGCCACCAAATGATCAGATCTGGTGGCTTTGAAAGTATTTGACCTGCAACAGACACTTAATGAGCACAGAGAAAGCTTCATTTGATTTGCTGTGATGTAAACGCTTGCCATTAAAGTCGTATTTCATGTAACTAGATGGGAATTCTTTTATTTGCTTTTGTCTTTTTACGATTCTATTAAGAAAATGAAGGCTATGTGTAATGGAGTTGTGTGATGTTTTTTCTGATCGTCCACCAACATCAGCAATCATGGACATATTTGAATATTCTAACACCACTGAATTTTCATGGAAATGTCCAATGAAATTAAAATCTGAAAAAATAAAATGTGGCTGTGAGTCTCAGTTTAAGGTTCACATCTTAAGGGCTGCATTCTGTCAGGTGATGACGATCTCAGAGGGCATCATGATGATCTGATGCCAATGGAGACCCACCAGCAGTCCAGTGTTGAGTTTTGATTTTTGTGTCATTAACTTGAATAGTTATTAGCAACACGACAGACATGATTAGTTAAGAAAATGAGTTTCAACTTTAGAGAAGTTTATAACAATCCAAATGCCCCAACCAGAATCTTCAAGCCAATAAACCCCACTGTTAACGTCCCCGACTATTTGAATATCTGGTGACAAGCAGACTGCAGCTTCAGTGAAAGAATTCCATTCCCTTCATTACAGGAAGACCACCAAAATAGCTCCCGGTCCTGACCCCAGCTCGGCTCCTCACCTGTCTCTCGGCTCTCTCCATGTCCAGTGTCACCGTGTCGTGGCTCTTATGTTCAGTGGCGGCACACATGGAGCACACGCACCTCTCGTCGGTCCGACAGAACATTTCAAGGACTTTCTGGTGTTTGGGGCAGAGCTTCTCCTCCAGGTTTCCAGTCGGCTCCTCCAGCTTGTGTCTCTTCAGAGCTTCAGACTGCCGGTGCGGCTGCAGGTGAGCCTCACAGTAGGAGGCCATGCAGGTCAGGCAGGTCTTCACGGCTCTCAGTTTCCTCCCCGGACAAACATCGCAGCACACGCCGTCAAGTCCCGTGTAATTGTGAGACGGGCTCACGTCGGCTTTCGCCTCCTTCAGTTTCTCTATCAGTTCTGCTAAGATGGTGTTTCTGTTCAGCTCAGGCCTCACGCTAAACACCCGCCTGCACTGAGGACATCTGTAGATCTTCAGTCGGTCTGTCTGGCTCCAGTAGCGATTAATACACTTCAGGCAGTAGCTGTGCCCACACGGGATGGTGACCGGCTCCCTTAGGACCTCCAGACACACCGAGCAGGTGCATTGATCCATGGACACCGAAGGCTTAGCTGCGGCCATCGCGAAAAGGACCCTAAACTGGCCGACAGACGGACATCGAAACTGAAAGCGGAAAGTGAAAGTGCCGTTGGTCACTTACGGGAAAGAGCGACCACTGATTTGAGTTTCGCATTCAGTCAGTCACACGACGGTCTATTTAAATCAACAACTTCAATCCTCCATTCACGGTTACTCTCGCCCAGAGAGATCGTGGCAGCGTGTCGTTGTGTTACTAGATGGCTGCAAGTGCGACCCTCCACGCTGACGAAACCCGATCTCAGATTAGACAGGTGGCACTGAACTAAAGGCAAAGCGGGGCAGAAGAAAATAAGAAAGGCACAAGAAATAGAAAAGAAAGTCAAGAAACAGGGTCGATCACCGGGGGTGCTACGTCGCTTTTCAAAACGTGTTATTTTTGGTCGTTTAACTCCGTCCAAGTTCATGTGGTGCGTATTTACAATCGTCTCTGTAATATCTTTAAATAGCCACAAGATGGCGCTCAAGGACAAATTCCGTGCGGTCGAGCTTTGACTTGGCTGCTCTTCAAGGCCACTTTGTCTTACAGGGGAGGACGGGGATTTATCCATTAATCCATCCATTATCCAACCCGCTAGATCCTAACTACAGGGTCACGGGGGTCTGCTGGAGCCAATCCCAGCCAACACAGGGCGCAAGGCAGGAAACAAACCCCGGGCAGGGCGCCAGCCAACCGCAGGGATGGGGATTTACAGGGCTATTCAAAATGAAAGAGCAGATTTCAAAAATGTATTTCAAACAAACTGTATAAGACAGAAACACATTCCGCACATCACTGGATAGAGGAAAATGCAAAGTTTAAAAGCCCATCTTACCAGTTAATGCCATCAAGCGCTTTTTCTCATTTATAGTAAAGAGCCACAGCATGAAGTTATGGGAAAGAGTAGTGAAAGCTCAGTTAAGAAGTGAGGTGATGATTAGTGAGCAACAGGATGGTTTCATACCATGAAAGAGCACCACAGATGTGATGTCTGCTCTTAGGATGTTGATGGAGAAGTTTAGAGAAGGACAGAAGGAGCTGGAGAAAGCATATGACAGGGTTACTGAGAGGAGCTGTGGTATTGTATGAGGAAGTCGAGAGCGCCAGAGAAGTACATAAGAGTTGTACAGGATATGTACGAGGGAAGTGTGACTTGGTGAGGTCTGCAGTAGGAGTAACGAAGGTGGGATTACATCAGGGATCAGCTCTGAGGCCTTTCTTATCTCCAATGGTGATGGACAGGCTGACAGATGAGATTAGACAGGAGTCCCCGTGGACTGTGATGTTTGCTGATGACATTGTGATCTGTAGTGAGACTAGGGAGCAGAGGAGACCCTGGAGAGGTGGAGATCTACTATAGAGAGGAGAGGAATGAAGGTCAGTAGGACCACCAAGACAGAATACATGTGTGTAAATGAGAGGGAGGACATAGGAATGGTGAGGATCAGGGGAGTAGAGTTGGTGAAGGTGGATGAGTTTAAATACTTGGGATCAACAGTACAGAGTAATGGGGATTGTGGAAGAGAGGTGAAGAAGAGAGTGAATGCAGGGTGGAATGGGTGGAGAAGAATGTCAGGAGTGATTTGTGACAGACGGGTATCAGCAAGAGTGAAAGGGAAGGTTTACAGGACGGTAGTGAGACCAGCTATGGTATATGGGCTGGAGATGGTGACACAGGAGACAGAGCTGGAGGTGGCAGAGTTAAAGATGTTAAGATTTGCATTGGGAGACAAAGTCAGAGAGGCAAGATGGCGTTGGTTTGGACATGTGCAGAGGAGAGATGCTGGGTATATTGGGAGAAGGATGCTGAGGATAGAGCTGCCAGGGAAGAGGAGAAGAGGAAGGCCTAATCGAAGGTTTATGGATGTGGTGAGAGAGGACATGAAGGTGATGGGTGTAACAGAACAAGATACACAGAACAGTAAGGTATGGAAGAAGATGATCCGCTGTGGCAACCCCTAACGGGAGCAGCCGAAAGAAGAAGAAGAAGTAAAATGGCGACAACACCATAAGAGAAATCATTTTGTGTGCTGCAATTTGCCAAGTGTGAGCCCATTGTTCAAGTGCAACTGGACTGGAAGAGGTGGACAACAAGATCTTGCTCATCGTCTATGGCCCCTAGGTCTCCAGACCGTACCTCCTGCGATTTTTATCTCTAGGGGTACATTAAAGAAAGTGTTTGTTCCACCTATGTCTGCTAATCTTCATGATTTGCGACATCGAACTGAGGAAGCTGTGAATTCAGTAACTAGGGACCAGTTGACTCGTGTGTGGCAAGAACTTGTCTACCGTTGTGATGTTTGTCGTGCTACACGTGATGCTCATGTTGAGTGCCTGCAACCTCAAGGACGACAAGGAACTAACTTTGAACTTTCCTCTATCCACTGATGTGCGGAATGTGTTATTGACTTATACAGTTTGTTTGAAATTTATGACATTTATGAAATTTGCTCTTTCATTTTGAATAGCCTTGTATTAGAAAAATAAACGTCAGGCTTGAAGGTGAATGACATATTTGAAAAGCGAAATTGACATTGGTTTTTGTGGAACACAGTGTGTGATAACTTCAACTTTGTAAATACCTCAGTTAATATTCAGTGCATTGTGTTTGTATCATTTTATTATTATTATTTTTTTTTTTCTTTCCTTTATCTTTATTGTCGTTCGCATCTTTTCGATAACAATCCTCGGTCCCAAAACGGCAATCGGCCGGCCAGTGAAGTTAAACGCTCCGCCGCACCTGAGTTTAGCTCTACAGCGCCATCTTGTGGAAGGAAATACTTTGCAACAAAGAAAAGTTTAAACGCCGGCAAGAATTTGTAAGGACTTAAAAAACATTTTTGAAAAGATGAAGAGTCAGCTGTCTGTTGCTGTTCTACTCGTTTTTTCTCAATGATTTCTCTGCTTCTCTTGTTCTCTTCTGTTCTCCTTTTTCTGTTACTCGATCTCTCGTATCCAGCGCCGCTGCTCGTAATTCGTCCTTTTGCAGATCGGTACGTATTTTTAATCACGAACTACACTGTAATAAAATAAAAATAAAACGCCAGTACGGCTACCGTATGAGAAAGCGGGCTTACATGCAGAATGCTTGTTTCTCTGTGCCCGCCACGTGGTTGCTAATCAAGTCCACTTGAGCCCCGCCCACCCGGAAGTGACAGGCGAGTCTTTCACATTCGAATTTCAACTCCGAACTGTGAGTCGGGATCGCCGATCACGATGGCGGCACCTCAGCCCTCTCTGTCCGCTGATCGGTACTCGTGCTCGGTGTGTCTGGACGTCCTGAAGGAGCCCGTCACCATCCCGTGTGGACACAACTACTGTATGTGCTGTATTAATAACTACTGGGACCAGTCGGATAAAGAGGGGACTTATAACTGTCCTCAGTGCCGAAGAACATTTAACGGGAGACCAGAGCTCAGCAAAAACGCAATGTTAAAGGATATCATAGAGAAATTAAAATCCATGGAAGCCGATGTCGACCCGCCTCAGTGTTCTGCCGGACCGGACGATGTCCCCTGTGATGTTTGTCCAGTTAGTAAACGGAGCGCCGTGAAGACCTGCATGACCTGCATGATCTCCTACTGTGAGACTCACCTGCAGCCACACATGGAGCATGGAGCCTACAAAAGACACAAACTGGAGGAGCCGACTGGACACCTCGAAGGGAAACTCTGCGCAAAACACCAGAAAGTTGTGGAAATCTTCTGTAGGACCGACGAGACCTGCGTCTGCTTAATGTGTGCGGTGACCGAGCACAAGAGTCACGACACGGTGACACCTGAGGAGGAGAGAGCGGAGAGACAGGTGAGGTGATGGGGTCACGGAGAGTGGGTGTTTACTTTAGTACATAATGTTATCAAAATGTCCAGCTTCTCAGAAATTAACGAAAGAAAACACAAAAACTGGGCAAAGAGGGTCACGCAGTGATGGTCAGAGGTCTTGTCTCACAATTCTTCAAAAACCTGCTTTAGATGGTAGATCTGTGTGAGGTTTTCATATTCTAAACAGGTGGACATTTGGTTTTATTGGGTAACCAAGAGTGTTTGTGTGCACCCCGTCTGAGGGAGAGTGGCATGCCACCCAGGACTCGCTCCTGCCAGGGCACCCTGCAAGACAGTAGTCTGATTTCATCCAGGGGTACAACAGCTCAGTCGAGCATCACAACCCCTCTCGTGCTGCACGTGAAATGACGGCCGATGAAGCTGATATTGTGCATCAGTCAAGATGAATAGTAATGATGGCATCAGTCGGTGTGCCAGGATCGCACAGCTCAGCTTCAGTGGCTCAGCCATGAAGATAAAAGCAGCGAGCGGTCCGTCTGCTGGCAGTTTAGTCAGTTGGCTGTTTTCAAACACACGAGATTCTTAAGTCAAGTAATGGAGGACCCCACAGTTCTCAGGCCCGTCTCCTCAAATTCAGTCTTCATCTTCGGTAGCCTCTGCTTACCGACATCACGCTTCTCTCTGACAGGTACAGTAGTTCAATTTGTTGCCCACGTCTGTGTGAGTTTTCTTCAGGCATTTTGCTTTGGTATTATAAAGATGAGGGCATTTTTTTATATATTTTATTTTATTAAAATCAAAAAACATTCCATACATGCAAGTGAAGTTTAATAAAAACTGGATTGAAACAAATTGACCCTCACCCATGACAAAGAGAGCCAGCTCAGCAGAGTAGCACTTGTCACAGACTCGGCCAAGAGCCATAGCAGGATTTGGGGCAGCCACCATATGTAATAAACTGATGCACTGAAGTGTACAGAGCTGAGGGGAAAGGTGGCAGCTTTTAAAGGCCAGTATAGGAAGTCACCTCAAAAGGGGTCGGAGCCGGAAGGACGGGTCTTCATCCATAGCCTCGGACCTGAAGTGACGTCAGAGGGGTCAGAACTGGAACTGATGTCCTCAGGGCCAAGCGGAATTTCCTGTAAACGGTCTGCAGAAAGGCGAGAAAAAGAGTCGGTGCACTCGGCTACCTCCCGGTCTGCTTCGAAATTACTCTCATTCAAGCCCTTTAGCTGCCTCCCGGGCGCACGTGTGTGACACACTTTAATAATAATAAAAATATGTAAATAAATAAATAAAGATGATAGATAGAATAGAAAAAGAGGGGAGAGAATCCACTTCCTCAATTTAATCTAAAAGATGTGGGCATTTGATTCATTGGGTAACCATAAGTGTTTGTGTGTGCCCATCCTGTAGTAAAATGGCATCCCGTCCACGATTGGTAATTTAGGCAAATTCGGCCGAGGCGGTCAAATAGGGCGGCAAAGTCTGGGAGGGACGTCATTTTTGTGATCATCACAGACCCTGATTTACAAACACTTGGACTCAATACAACACCAGGGGCTACCCGCCCCCAGTTGCTATTAGATGTCCACACTCGAAAAACCACATGGGTGTTAACCGCCGTTGCTGTTTGATCGAATTCACGACAATCTGTGATCTCGAAACACCAAGGTCACCCATCAGTTTTCAAAGTTAATGTTCATATACTTGAATACTCGACACGCCAACGGGGGACCGACCTCTCCTCTCCCTTTGATAAGTGTCTGTATATCGTCACGCTCGAAACACCAAGGGGACCCACCGGTATTCAGATGTTATATACCTTGGCGCACATGCGCATCTGACAGCACAGTTCTGTTTGCTAGTCTGTTCAGTTTCTGACGTGACAGAAATTCTTCTGATCCAACGACAGCCCAATCGGGCATCACAAGCCCCCCTACTGCATGTGCAATGACAACAACAACAACATTTATTTCTAGAGCACATTTTCATACAAATAATGTCGCTCAAAGTGCTGTACATGATGAAGAAAAGAGAAAAAAGACAAAGTAAGAATTAAAATAAGACAACACTAATTAACATACAATAAGAATAAGGTCCGATGGCCAGGGAGGACAGAAAAAACAAAAAAAAACCTCCAGACGGCTGGAGAGAAAAAAATAAAATCTGCAGGGGGTCCGAGGCCACAAGACCACCCAGCCCCCTCTAGGCATTCTACCTCACATAAATGATCAGTCCTCGTTGTATTCAGGATTCTGGACTTGATGATGATGGTCACATGGACTTCTGACCTTTAATCCATCAATGGAGGAACATCACGGTGCTTTGATCAGGTGGTGGTGGCGCAGGTCACCACCACCGAAAACCAGATAAAGAACAGAAGAGAGAGTAGGAGGTCAGTGCAGATTTTGGAGCCACCATGAAGAGTAATGATAATTCATTGAATATACAGAGCATCAGGATTAAACTAAAATGAAGTTATGAGAAAGCCATGACAGCTGACGAAGCTGAAATTCAGGCTGACTCAGTAGTACTGGGGTGTTGTTAGCCATTATGAATGTAGTGCAAAGTCAAGCAAAATGACCCCTTTTATTGGCTAACTAAAAAGATTACAATATGCCAGCTTTCAAGGCAATTCAGGCCCTTGTTACATTACATGTTACCTGAGGAAGGGGCCTGAGTGGCCTCAAAAGCCTGCATATTGTAATCTTTTTAGTTAGCCAATAAAAGGGGTCATTTTGCTTGACTTTGCACTACAGGCTGACTAAGGAAATAAGTCGGCGACTGCAAACCGGACTTAAAATTGTGCCAACATTGTACATTGTCTGCTTCAGATTTAGGGGCCCAGCCAATAAGAAGAAGCAGGGGCCTCACATGCTTTGATTTTAGCCAGTTAGCTGTCAGTAAGTACTGCAGATTAATGGCGGATCGTACAGAGCTCAGCCGTCTTAATCATCAGTGACCTCCGCTTACTGACATCTCAGTTCTGTTCCACAGGCGGCTGTTAACATGGAAACAAAAAGATGGAGCTTATTGGATTGAGGACTGAACTCCAAAACTACTCCTCAACAAAAGTCAGGCTCATTTACTTTTTATTTTTAAGTTGGGTGGGAAGCCTCTGAATTACTAAGGCTACAATCACACTACTTGTATTTCATTTTCATTTGAAAACTGTCTTTCTTTTAAACAAAAACCATCTCCATCCACACTTGTACTTTCACATCATTTATGAAAACATCTCCATCTACACTAAAACGACCAAACCGCCTGCACTGGGCATTGTGGGAAAAATACTTGAAAGGATGGTGAGGCTTCCGGCCAGGGGATTTATTACAGAACTGTAGCAAACGTTAAATTATTTGACTTTTGCACGCGTATGCAGCACTCAAGGTGTACAAAACGTGATTTAGATGCCTACAGGTAAGCAGCACAACAAGCGTCGTGGAAAGCACATTCAGCTCCAAGATGCCCAGCTGAGGTCCTCTCGCTCCTCTTTCCTTCTTCATTCCTCTTCTATCCTTTCCATCTTTTATTTATGGTGGGCTCCATCTCATCGATTTCTGTTCATTCCTTCATTTTATCTCCTCACAGACTCAGCTGGAAAACAAAAAGGCTGAAATGAAAAGTCAAATGGAGGAAAAGAAGAAGAAAGTGGAGGAGATCAAGAAGACGGTGGTGAGGATTCAGGTGAGTCTCGTGTGCTGCTCCTGTGACACGATGAAGCTGAGCAACGGGCGAGAATTGTACAATGAGGGGGGCTAAGAGGTTTCTAGTATATCTCTCTGCCTTTATTAAATTAAAAAGTTTGAACCTTTGACTAAAACTCCCAACATGCACAGTAAAAGTGCAGGCGTTTAAAGCAGAACATCAGCACTTTGAGAAATGCAAACCCAGCATATCAAGGCAAACCTGCTCCTTGTGCTTTGCTCTCTGCTCATCAAGTCCAAACTGACTGCTGGCAGCTCTCCCTTTACACGTTTCCTCTTTGCGATTCCTCTGCGTTTATGCTGACAGTAGTCCTCAGTGTCTCCATGTTTTGAAGCACGTGGGCCTCAAACTGATTTCTGTCATCTCGTTATCAGCGCTCTGCTGAGAAGGAAGTGCAGGAACACGAGAAGACCTTCAGGGCTGTGCTTGAGTCCATTGAGAGGCTGAGGTCAGAGGTCACCGAGGTCATTAGAGAGTACGAGAGGAGGGAAGTGAGGAAGGCCAAAGAGCTCATTGAGCGACTGGAGAAGGAGATCGAGGCGCTGAAGGTGAGGGACGCTGAGCTGGCCGAGCTCTCTCAGACAGACGACCACATCCACTTCTTAAAGGTGAGAGGAGCGATCTAAAGCAGGGGTCCCCAACTCCAGTCCTGGAGGACCTCAGTGGCTGCAGGTTTTCATTCTCACCCTTTTCTTAATTAGTGACCTGTTTTTGGTGCTAATTAACTTCTTTTAAATTAATTTTAATTGACTTGTTTTTTTAAGATTTGTTTCCCTGAATTTCCTCATCGTTCCTCTGAATTGCTTCTTTTCTTTCCTTAAATGGCACCCAAACAGAAATGAAATGTGAAGTGAGGGAGCCAACAGAAGACCAACTAGGTCAGGGCCTCAAACTCCAACCAATTTCACTCCAACCAGTTGCTTAATTAGATGCCGATTCTTGTTGTTAATTAAACCCGTTCTTTAATTCCATGGCTTGTTGCTGCTCTCATTGTGAAATATCAGACATTTCTGAAACTGCTGATTTTCTCTTTTCTATGAGTAATGAAGACCTGAGCAGATCAGCAGTCCTGAGACCTCCATCTTTCTTTATTTTCAGATATTATGTGATGGTCACAGTTTGCTGGTCGTGTTTTGTATCTCATTATTGTTTGGCTGCTAATTAAGGAAAAAGAAACAATTGAGGGGTCCGTGTCTTCATGAGCAAATCAGTTACAATGAATTCAAAAGACGTTAATTAGCAGCAAAAACAGGTCACTAATTAAGAAAAGGGTGAGAATGAAAACCTGCAGCCACTGCGGCCCTCCAGGACCGGACTTGGGGACCCCTGATCTAAAGGACACTGGCAGGCCTGTTTGACACAAACCCATTCTCGGCTCTTATGTTTGTCGTCTTTCTCCTTTCCTGTTGTAGAAGTCTCTGTCTTTCTGTGACCCTCCTAGAGAGGAAGAAGGGTCTGACATCACCATCAACAGAGATTTTCTTCCGAGGACTCTGAGGACACGTCTGTCCGACCTGAGGAAGAGTCTGGAGGTAGCCAGTGATTGGGAGTTAGTGAAGACCAGTGAGACCGGTGGGTTGGGTGTCCTCATGACACCTCCTCATTGAACCCAGTTGAGACCTTAAGGTGGGAGATAAGCTGTCCAACTTGTCACGAGTGCTTGAAGCTCACATTCTACTTTCCATTTCCTTTTTCAGGAGCTGATGATTCAAGTCACATCCTGCAGAATCTGAGATGTAGAAATCACCTTTTAAAGTGTAAGTCTTGTTCTTTTGTTTTTGAGTTTCAGTTATTAAAGTAGAAGGTTTTTCATGATTTAGTACACCAGGAAAAGGCACAGCAGTGTAGCAGCATCAAGAGGGCCAAATGTGTTCACAGGGCACCAGTGAAGTGTCAAGGTGTTGCTTTTGTTTTTGCCGTGAGGGCAAGAGGATGAACCAGGAGATAAACGGGAGTCAAAGCAAAAATTATAACTGAAAAGACAAGAATTGTAAGTGAAAAAACCCAAAATGGAATTGTCACTCATAATCAAAAGCGGTTGGGGGGGACACTCCCTATAGAAAGGCGCTATAGAGATTTAAACGGCATTTTTATTTTTTGTAATTTAGGCTCCTCAGTCCTTCACATTTCTGTTGGTTTGTGTGGATTAATATGCCAATAACTCTTTCAGGGCAGATGTTGACTTTTGTCAAAAGGGGGGTTGACTTTGGTAATCAGCTGTAAACGGTGACAAAACCCTCCGTTGTGTTTTAGTTGGACTCTAATTTTATTGGTTTGACCGAGATTCCCTGCACTTGTGTAAGTAGCGAGGAGCATACGGTGGCAAAAATAGCATTGGCATCTGGCAAGAGATCGAAGTGAATGCATAAAGCAAAATACTCTAGAGATGACATTTTGTATAGTGTCATTGAAATGGACTCTGGCTTTGTCGAACTCCGATTTTGATACAAGTGATCGAAAACGAATGTGAGGTACCAGCAGCAGCTGATCAGCCCGCAGCTAATCGTGGTGTTGAACAGGTTTGTGTAGGTGACGTGCCTATGGAAATGTTCGCCTGGGAGGACAGCCGCTTACAAGGACACAAGGTACAAACCAGATTTCGATACGCTGCTGCCGCCCCCGCCACACGTAGACAGCCTGGCAGCCAGCCTGTCGTGCATTCCTGGTGAACCGGCAACCACGGCAAGCAGTGACAAACATTTTATGTTGATTTCTGTGTGAAACCTTGCTTTGTGTGCGTTTAAGAAAACTGCATTCTTTGTGGAAAAAAATATTCAGCCCTCAAAGAGTTAATCTTTAAGTATTCCTTCTGGCAATTTTGAATGTCACATGGATGATTGTTCCTTTGACTTTATTTTTGGTCACAATCTGTGAAATTCTCCCTCCATTTCCTCCTTGACACTTTGTGCCTCTCCTGCTCTCCACATAATTCATGGCCCTTGCTCCCACTTCTCAGCTCTTTCCTTATAACCCCAGGCTCACTGTTTTTGATTTTTGTCCTGTTTTGTTTCTTCATGCCAGTTGGTCACAGTCTTCACAGTCCACTCCATCTGTTCTGCACCCTCACCACATGTGGACTGAAGGACTGACTCACAGACAGTGGACCAAAGTAAAGATAGAGGTGCAGCTGTCTGCTCGTCCACCTCTGACTCATCATTATTTTACTCATTTCTGATGTTTGATTCCAAATTGACTCGTCACTGCAGTCAAGGGTTCATGAAGGTCACAAGTGCCATTTGTTGTGTTTGATGTTCCGCTCCCCTCACTTCAAGTCTCATGCCTCACAATATCAGCAGCAGATTTCTTCACTTGTTTTCTTTTATTTTTTTCTCTCCATTCAGACTTCCGTCCACTCAGCCTGGACCCCAACACGGCACACAGACTCCTCCGCCTGTCTGAAGACAACAGGAAGGTGACATGTGAGGTGACCGAGAGACCGTATCCTGATCACCCTGACAGATTTGACCATTGGTGCCAAGTTCTGTGCACAGAGGCATTGAGTGGGACGCGCTGCTACTGGGAGGTTGAGTGCAGTGCAGGCAAGACAGGAGTTGGGGTCGCATGTAAAGGAATTGACAGGAAAGAAGATGGTAACAAGAGCCGCTTGGGGTGTAATGACAAATCCTGGATTTTGTGCTGCCGTGATTCCGTTTACTCTTTCTGGTATAACAACATATATACTAAAATTGGCGCCCCCTGCAGTCACACAATAGGCGTCTATCTGGACTATCCCGGTGGCTCTCTGTCCTTTTATGGAATCTCAGACACAATGAACCTCCTGCACAGGTTTGAGACCACCTTTGATGAGCCACTCTATCCATCGTTTGAAGCGGTACCGGACTCTAGTGTGACAATCTGCTCTCTCAAGCCATCTGACCATTAATCAGCGTCATCTTCAGGTCACCTCGCATTTCTGGCACACAGGCTATCTTGTAACTTTGAAGACGAGGAAAATTTCAGAGGTCATGCTGGAGTTCATTTGTCATTTCATACTTGGTACCTGACTCTCACACATACAGTACACGAACACATTGGATTTTCTCCTACCAAAGTGACTCTTCATAGCCATGTTTGGCAAAGCCACCATCCTTCAACGTGAATTTCATCATCAATAAAAACGAAGAGAATGGACAACGGGCAGCTACGTTCCATTCATGGATCACCAAACTGAAAGCCCCACCCCATTTGGAGATCCCGCTCTTCACCCCCAGTTTGTGTTCAGTACTCTCAATGACCACAAGGCGGCAAACACTTAAAAGTGTAAAATTAAAACTCGGCCCAGGCTGTGGGGACAGATGTGACATGAGAGTCGAGTCCTTGTCATTTGCAATTTTGTTTTTAATTTAATTTGGGGTGTAAATATTAATGAATGAGTGTACGTAGGGGTCAGGAGTGTCTGAGCCACTGTCTCGGCTTGTTTTATTGCGTAGCGGTCAGCCCTCTTGCCTTGGTCAGGGTCATTGTGGAGTCTCCGTGTAGTCTCGGCGTTCATTTGTTTTACTGAGTCTTTCATTGTACCCGCCCAAGTCTCACAAACCTTAGTTTTAGATTCTCTCCCTAAAGTGGCACAATGGCTGTTGTGTGAATGCAGCCCCAAACCCAACCCCTTCTAATCTGAGACACAGAGGTTCCCACTATTGTGTAATTATGTATTAAATATGGTACTTGAAAAGTGAGTTTCTAATAAAACAAGCCCAGATGTTATCTGTTCTTCCATGTCTCTGTTATTTTATTGCCCTCTTTAATCGAGTTTGGACTTGTGAAGATCAGCGTTGTAGCCAAAGAGATAAAGTAGAAGATGACTTTCCTCAATTTCATACTGTACTGTGTAAATGAAACAATCCTTAAGATGAGGTCAAATTTTTAGTAACTGTAATAACAGCATATCTTTCATAACTGAGGAATGCAGTAGAAGTGTGTGTGTGTGCGTGTGAACAAATCCTTAGGGACACACACTCCTCATACTGCGGGTCAGTCCTCATTTTTGCTCTCCAAGCACCCTCAGTTCTTCATGCCATGGGTTCCCCAAGATTCTTATCCACTTTGACATGATGTCACCACACAGTTTCTGCCGATTTGTCACCTGCACATTCACGCTGCGTCCTACCGCTTCCCAAACATGGTGACTGAGAAAGCCACAGAAGAACCCTGAACTACTCCTCGTGTTTAATGAAAGCAGTTTGCTGTGTGAAATTATGTATTTTGATGCTGGAGGTTCTATTGAGAATTTAGATTAAAGATCTTATTGTTAGTTTCGGAACTCATGTCAGTCATTCATTGTCCAACCTGCTATATCCTAACACAGGGTCATGAGGATCTGCTGGAGCCAATCCCAGCCAGCACAGGGTGCAAGGCAGGAACAAATCCCGGGCAGGGTGCCAGCCCACCGCAGGACACACCTACGCACCAAGCACACACTGGGGACAATTTAGGATCGCCAATGCACCTAACCTGCATGTCTTTGGACTGTGGGAGGAAACCCACGCAGACACAGGGAGAACATGCAAACCGGGTCTCCTTACTGCGAGGCAGCAGCACTAACACTGTTAACTATAAAAGCTTATGCTTGTCATTTCGTTTAAGAACCTTGAAATGTCACCCTCCGTTTGTAGCTATAAAGGCCCCCGGTCTTTGCTCATAGACAAGCCCATCTGTCTCTTCAGTTGTCACGTTTTAAAGTTCAGTGAGTCGAGGATGTTATGAACTTGAGAGAACTGAAACAGATCTTTGTTTTGGAAATGTAAGAATGAAGACTTTAAGAAGACTAAATAGGCTTTCACATTAGTTACTGCATATATTTTAAATGCCATTCGAGTCTACATTGCAATGCTTCCTCGTGAATCAATATACGAGGGACGTGCAAATTGTTTCCGCACTTTTATATTTTCGTTGGAAACGGTGAAGGCGGGAGGAGGAGGAGTAATTGGGCATTAAAAAGTTGATACGACGCTGGGAAATGGCATCGCAAACGAAGGTGACGATGGAGAAAAGTGATGTCAATTGTTAGTTTAAAAGTGCGGAAACTTTTTGAACGTCTCTCGTAATAATTGATCAAGTTACAACACAATGCATTCAACTAGCTGGTTTTAATCTACTGCATGTACGAGTTCCTTGTTAAAGGTTTGTATTTCTTTCTTTCTTTCTTCCAAGCGGGCAGGACGCTCTGTGCTTGTCTCCTCAAGGCCGTCCGTAGCTCAGCTCTTATCAGTGACGCTGCGCCCTCGTTTACCGGCACGGCCGCCTAGGATTTTAGCCTTGAGGACTGCTGGTACAACAAGAAGTTCTTAACTG
The DNA here is from genome assembly GCA_026402145.1 of Polypterus bichir lapradei. Taxonomy (NCBI): domain Eukaryota; kingdom Metazoa; phylum Chordata; class Cladistia; order Polypteriformes; family Polypteridae; genus Polypterus; species Polypterus bichir. Next base: position 5,057,650 of record JANRMT010049829.1, read on the forward strand.
AGCGGTTCACCTTTCACATGTGGCTCCTCTTGATTCTGATTTAATGGTGAGAACTGATGAACTGGAAGGCCGCCAGTTTGGATTATCTCAGGATCGGCAATGTGTGGAATGTGAGCCATGTGAAGGACGATTTGGTGATGGTCACCTCCGGGCCAGGCAAGCAGCAAGTGCGACCTTCAAGTCAAAATGAGTTTTATGAAAAGATTTAGGATTATTAGGGGAAAGTCCACAAGGCAAGGGAAGTGTTGCGGAAAAAAAGGTACAGAACGAGGTTCCTGTTATGAGATAACATGGAAGGCGGATGATGAGAGAAAATTACGAAGCGGGGATGCTTTGTGATTAGAACCGAAATAAATATGAGCCATGCCGGACTACACTGAGCCGAGACAGGCTTTCTATGCTCTGCAAAGGTTTTCTATGCTTTGTAACAAAATCTCTTCTGTTTGCCTGCCCAGATTCTCCATACAGTAGCCCGGTGGTTCTCAAACTGTGGCGCGATCCCCCCTAGGGGGGCGCGAAATAACAAAAAGGGAGAGGCGAAGATGTGAAAAAAAGAAAACAAGAATCGAAAATATGAAAAAGACGTCTATTGAAACCAAAATAACTACATTCTGATACTAGAAAAATAAATAGAGAGTTAGATAAATGTCCATAAAAGTTAAGTATAGGTATAATAAAATATGCATCTATGATATATCATTAATTTAAAAAGAACAAATTGGTATTTCAAAAAAACCTTAGGAGGGCGCGATTAAAACTGTTATGAAATGAAACCTCGGGTCGCAAATACGTAAAGGCTGAGAAACGCTGGGGTAGCCATTAGAAGTTGGCTCGGCTGTGAAAGGATACACGTGGTCAGCGACAATACTCAGAAAGGTCGTGCCATTCAAATGATGATTGGGCCCACAGTGTGCCACACCACTACGTCAACAGCTCCAGCATGGACTGTTAGCACAAAGTAGATTGGGTGCGCATGGATTCATGCTGTTGGTGCCCTGCCATCCATCTGTGTACCTCGGCAGAAATCGAAAAGCAAAACTGCCATAAACCAAATGAACATCTGAAAGCGCTGTGTTGTGTTTATTCGGGTCGTCATGTGTATTGTACTAAATGTGTTTGGGGATCAGAAACAATTTAAAGTGTATAAAGCAAAAACAGAGGAAAGTGACGATGGGGGCAAAGACGTTTTCTCAGCACTGCAAATAAATTCTATTTTGCGTTAGGGATTCTCACTCTTCTTCGTACGGTGCCCGCATGGTTCCTTCTCAAGTATGGTGAATTGAAGACACACACACACACACACACGGCAGCGCATTCTCCACACTGGAGCTGAGCCTTCACCTTACCGTCTCGCCGCGACACGGGGCTGCCGATGTGCTCTGTTGTCTCGTTTTGTTCTTCGGCTGCTGACGGTTAGTTTCAGGTGTCAACAGGCAGGGTGCCAGGCCAAGAGGGCAGCATGGCACAAATGTGACTGTATAGTTGCAGTAAACTGCTGCATGGCTACTAATTGCATTACTTTCGCAGTTTTTTTTACTGTATCATATTGCTGTGTGTTACAACAAAAATACAACACAATGGTGGGACTTCACAACATTAATGTGATGTGGTAGGACGCTGCTGTTGAACTGCAGGAATGCCCCGAATTATGACATGTTACCTGTAGCAGTAGTGCAGCTCAGAAGCATTAACTACAGCGATTTTAGTTCAATGCCCCTGTAAGAAGAAAAAAAAAAAAAAGTTTGCCAGTCATCTGCAAGTTTTTATTTCACGCAGCGTAATGGGGTCACCAATAACTGCTGCTACTAAGGGGTATTTCATTGTGCAAACATCTGCAAATGTAAAATTCTGTACCACTGTAACTTTACAGCAATACCGGGTGTCCCAAAAAAACGCATACACACCTTCCTCTGATCTTGTAGAAAATGGCAAGTGGCTCGTGAGACGGGCATTTTAAAATTAAGCATCCATTGCATTTTGAAAATAGATAGATAGATAGATAGATAGATAGATAGATAGATAGATAGAT
>JANRMT010049829.1:5059688-5098698 GCA_026402145.1 Polypterus bichir lapradei
GATAGATAGATATGAAAGGCACTATATAATAGATAGATAGATAGATATACAGGGTGGAGTGGGTGGAGAAGAGTGTCAGGAGTGATTGGTGACAGACGGGTATCAGCAAGAGTGAAAGGGAAGGTCTACTGGACAGTATTGAGACCAGCTATGTTATATGGGTTGGTGACGGTGGCACAGGAGACAGAGCTGGAGGTGGCAGAGTTAAAGATGGTAAGATTGGCATTGAGTGTGACGAGGATGGACAGGATTAGAAATGAGGACATTAGAGGGTCAGCTTAGTTTGGACGGTTTGGAGACAAAGTCAGAGAGGCGAGATTACGTTGGTTTGGACATGTGCAGAGGGGAGGTGCTGGATATATTGGGAGAAGGGTGCTAAGGATAGAGCTGCCAGTGAAGAGGAGAAGAGGAAGGCCTAAGAGAAGGTTTATGAATGTGGTGAGAGAGGACATGCAGGTGACGGGGGTGACAGAGCAAGATGATGAGGACAGAAAGATATGGAAGAAGATGATCTTCTGTGGCGACCCCTAACGGGAGCGGCCAAAAGAAGAAGAAGATAAGTAGATTGGTTGACAAATGTGAAAGGCACTATATAATAGATAGATAGATATGAAAGGCACTATATAGTAGATTGACAGGTAGAACTTTATTTGTCCCCATAAACTGGCTTTTTAGAGAAGCTCTTTAAATAAATAAAATAGAATTATTTGTAAATATCCTGCACATTGAAACAATTTAATTAGACTGACAACTACAACGATGCTTACATACTGTATAAGTTTGCATGCATTCATCTATTTAAAATCATTGTTTTAATAATTTATTGTATTACAGCGTTTTGACTGTGAAAATACAGTTCATGTTTTGTTTTTTCCCCATCAAGTTGAGTTTTTTGGGTCTCTAAAGTCGTCCTCCTTTCCACCCCACTATTTGGTCACTTATTGCTGGTGTTTGTGGTTCTCCGTGTGAATGCAGACTTTATAATATTCGTACGATATCAACCAAGTGACCGTCAGTGTCCCTGTAGTTAGGATTAACTGTCATCTTAGCACAAGTAGAAGTGACGGAATACGACAGCGCACAAACTGAGAGTGTCCCACAATGCAATGCAGTCCAGATAGAGCTCTACAGTCGCTTGCTGTCTTATGACAGATGATGGCTTAGCCTGCTGTGATTACCCGATGCTGCCGTATTTTATTGTGAAGAATTACAATTAACTCTGCCTGCCATGCAACATTGAACACTCTTTTTTATATTAGTCTGTTTTTAATCATGAGAAAACAGCACAATCACAAACTGAAACATCCCATAATGTTTCAGAATTTATTAAGCAGACTTCCAATACATTCCACGCTTAATAAAAAAAAAATAACTGCAAAGAAAAAAGGACATTGATATTCGTGGAATGCATTACCTGATAACTTCAACTTTCTAAATACCTAATTTAATATTCATTGTATTGTGTTTGTATCATTTTCTTTTCTTTTCTTTTTTTTCTTTATCTTTATTGTCGTTCACATCTTTTTATTACAATCTTCGGCTCCAAAACGGCAGTCTGTCAGTGAAGTTAAACGCTCCGCCAACGCCAGAGTTTTAGTTCTACAGCGCCATCTTGTGGAAGAAAATATTTGCAACGTATAAAAGTTTAACCAACGTGAGAATTTGTAAGGAGTTAGAAATTAATTATTATTAATTATTATTAATATTATAATTAATTATTTTTGCTGTTTTGAAAATACGCGTAGTCAGCTGATCGTCGCTGTTCTACTCGTTTCTTCTCAATGATTTGCCTGCTTCTCTTGTTTTCTTCTGTTCTCCTTTTTCTGTTACTCGTATCCAGCGCCGCTGCTCGTATTTCATCACTTTGCATTTTTAATCATGAAGTACATTGAAATAAAATAAGAATAAAACGCCGGCACAGCTCTCTTACATGCAGAATGCTTGTTTTTTAGGTGACAGCCACGTGGTTGCCAATCAAGCTCAGTTGTGCCCCGCCCACCCGGAAGTGATCGACATGTTTTTCACATTAGAATTTTAACGCCGAACTGTGAGTCGGGATCGCCGTTCACGATGGCGGCACCTCAGCTCTCTCTGTCCTCTGATCGGTACTCGTGCTCGGTGTGCCTGGACGTCCTGAAGGAGCCCGTCACCATCCCGTGTGGACACAATTATTGTATGCGCTGTATAAATGACTACTGGGACCAGTCGGACAAAGAGAGGGTCTACAGCTGTCCTCAGTGCAGAAGGACATTTAACGTGAGGCCAGAACTCAGCAAAAACGCAATGTTAAAGGATATCATTGAAAATTTAAAATCCAGGGAAGCCGTTGTGGACCCGTCCCAGAGTTACGCAAGACCTAACGATGTCCCCTGTGATGTTTGTCCAGTTAGAAAACGGAGAGCCGCGAAGACCTGCATGACCTGCATGATCTCGTACTGCGAGACTCACCTGCAGCCACACAAGGAGCATGGCGCCTACAAACGACACAAACTGGATGAGCCGACTGGACACCTCAAAGAGAAACTCTGCACAAAACACCAGGAGGTCCTAAAAATCTTCTGTAGGACCGACGAGACCTGCGTCTGCTTGATGTGTGCGGTGACCGAGCACAAGAGTCACAACACGGTGACACCTGAGGAGGAGAGAGCGGAGAGACAGGTGAGGTGATGGGGTCAGAATCACTGGGTGGAATGGCGCTCTTTACTTTATTATGTGATGTTATCAAAATGTCCAGCAGCTCGATATTCAAAGAAATTAATAAAAAAAAAAATACAGAAACTGGGCAAAGATGGTCACGCAGTGACGGTCAGAGCTCCTCTCTCACAATTCTTCAAAAACCTGCTTAAGATGGTGGCCCCCATCTGTGTGAGTGTTTGGCATTCCAAAGATGTGGACATTTGGTTCATTGGGTAACCAAGAGTGTTTGTGTGCACCCTGTCTGAGGGAGCGTGGCATCCCACCCAGGACTCGCTCCTGCCAGGGCCGGTTCTACCATTAAGGCACAGTAGTTGGTCACCTGGGGTGGGGGGTCATTTTTGTAGCCATCACAGACTAATAGACTTGTTTATTCGTATGCTGCTTTCTAAACACTCAAGGACACTGAACAATTGATAAAATACACATTATAAACAAAACTAAAAATACAAAATACGCTTGGACTCAATACAATGCCAGGGAGGGACATTCATACCCCCCGTGCCCCCCACTATTTGATGTAATATACGTCTGTCTTTATGCTGGAGACACCAATGGTGAACCTGCAGAAGCCCCGCTGTTTGATTCAATTTACATGTATCTGTGTGCTCGGAACACCAAAGGGATCCGTCGATATTCAAATATAAAATACGTATCCGTAATCAAATATGAAATACGCATACCTAATTGTGGGGTAGAAGGGTCCTTTCATCGGATTGGCTGGCTCAGCTGTGGAATGGCCAATAGGGGGAGGCAGCTTGAGATCTTAATGTGTGCTCTGGTTTGTAAGGACCTCGGCCATTTAAGGCTTTATACGTTAAAAGGAGGATTTTGAAATCTGCCCTAAACTTAACCGGGAGCCAGTGTGAGGATTTAAGAACTGGAATATTTTCTTGTTCTTGTTTTACCATTGTGTGTGTTTATTTTGGGTTCTTCCAGTAAGGTGCTTGTGTCGCTAGCTATGTATGTGTATTGCTATGTGATATTAGCTTCTTAAAATCAAAGTGTGAAAATGAGCAGGATGACGTCAATCCCCAGGGCACAATGTCCAGCCGCAACACCACAACATATTGAAATGTGATGCCAGTCGTTTCTCCCTGCTGTTATGTCTGCTCTCTTCAAAGTCAAACTCAATACATCATCTGACTGGCCTTTCGAAAAGAATTGTCAGGTTCATTAATGGAGTATCCTACGGATCTCAGCTGCTGCTCCTCAAACTCAGTCTTCATCGTCGGTACCTCTGCTTACGGACATCACAGTTCTCTTCGATGGTTTGTTCGATTTGTTGCCCACACCTGTGTGAGTTTTCTTCAGGCTTTTTGTTTTGGTATCATAAAGATGTGGGCATTTGGTGGGTAGCCAGGAGTGTCTGAGTGTAGTAGAATGGCCTCCTATTTAGGACTGGCAAGCTAGACACAGGCGTTCACATAGAGCAGCAATGTCTGTGAGGGGCGGCGTTTTTGTGACCATGACAGACCCCAATTTACAAACACTTGGACAACACCAGGGGCTATGCCCCCAGTTACTTTTAGATGTAGTATACACTCAAAAGACAATGGTCCAATTTACATCTATCTGTGCTTGAGACCCATCAGTATTCAAATTTAATGAAGGTATACCTGAGCACTCGAAACACCGAAGGGGGGACCACCAGCCCTCGCTCTCACTCTCATGGGGTAACTGTATATCATCTCGCTTAAAACACCGAGGGGATCCATCAGTATTTTGTCACACATGTGCATCAGACATCACAGTTCTGTTTAATACTTTGTTCAGTTTCTGTTTCTGACATGGCAGAAATTCTTACGATCGTACGACAGCCCAATCGGGCATCACAACCCCCTCATACTGCCCATAACATGACGGCCGATGAAGCTGAAATTCCGGCCGACGCAGGAAATAAGTCGGTGACTGCAAATTTACTGCAAGACTGTAGTGAGCGTTAAATTATTTGACTTTTGCACGCATGCGGGCGATTCAAGCTGTGCAAAACACAAGCGCCATGGAAAGCACATTCAGCTCCAGGCTGCCCAGCTGAGGTCCTCTCGCTCCTCTTTCCTTCTTCATTCCTCCTCTATCCTTTCCAGTGGGACTCCATCTCATCAATTTCTGTTCACTCCTCACTCCTTCACTTTGTCTCCACACAGACTCAGCTGGAAAACAAAATGGCTGAAGTGAAAAGTCAAATGGAGGAGAAAGAGAGGCAAGTGGTGGAGATCAAGATGACGGTGGTGGAGATTAAGGTGAGTCTTGTGTGCTGCTTATATGACACGGTGAAACTGAGCAACATACAAGAAGTGTTAAGTGCACAATGGGGGTGTTATTATATCTCTGTGCCTTTATTCAATTTTAATTAGAAACTTGCACTAAAAATCCCAACATGCACAGTAAAAGTGCAGGCGTTTAAAGCAGAACATCAGCACTTTGAGAAACACAAACCCAGCATATCAAGGCAAACCTGCTCCTTGTGTTTTGCTCTCTGCTCATCAAGTCCAAACTGACTGCTGCCAGCTCTCCCTTTACACGTTTCCACTTTGCGATTCCTCTGCGTTTATGCTGACAGCAGTCCTCAGTGTCTCCATGTTTTGAAGCACGTGGGCCTCAAACTGATTTCTGTCATCTCGTTATCAGCGCTCTGCTGAGAAGGAAGTGCAGGAACACGAGAAGACCTTCAGGGCTGTGCTTGAGTCCATTGAGAGGCTGAGGTCAGAGGTCACCACGGTCATTAGAGAGTATGAGAGGAGGGAAATGAGGAAGGCCGAAAAGCTAATCAAGCAACTGGAGAAGGAGATCGAGGTGCTGAAGAGGAGAGACACTGAGCTGACTGAACTCTCACAGACAGACGACCACATCCACTTCTTAAAGGTGAGAGAGATGACGGGCTGGCCTGTGTGACACACACCCATTCTTGGCTCTTATGTTTGTCTTCCTTTTCCTTTCCTGTTGTAGAAGTTCCTGTCTTTCTGTGACCCTCCTAGAAAGGAAGATGGTTCTGACATCACCATTAATATCGATTTTTTTCCGAGGACTCTGAGTATACTTCTGTCTGACGTGATGAAGAGTCTGGAGGATGCCAGTGACTGGGAGTTTGTAAAGACCAGTGAGACCGGTGGGTTGGGTGTCCTCATGACACCTCCTTAGTGAACCCAGTGAGATAAAAGCTGTCCAGCTTGTCACGAGTGCTTGAGGCTCACATTCTGCTTTGCCTTTTCTCTTCTCAGGAGCTGATGATTCAAGTCACATTCTGTAGAATCTGAGATGTAGAAATCACCTTTTAAAGTGTAAGTCTCATTCTAGTTTGTTTGAGTTTCATTTATTAAAGTAGATTTTCATGATTTGGTAAACCTGGAAAAGGTCCAGCAGTGTAACAGCATCAAGAGGGCCGAATGTGTCCGCAGTGCACCAGTGAAAGAGTCAATGTGTTGTTTGTGGCTTTCGTTAGGCCGTGAGGGCAAGAGGATGAACCAGGAGAGAAACAGGAGTCAAAACAAAGCAAAAAAGTCGTAACCGAATAGACAAGAAATCTAAACAATAAAACAAAATATGTAATCCTAACTCGAAAGGCAATATCCCAAGCAAACGTGATCAGAAAACCAGAAATACACAAATGACCTCTGTTAAGATATCCACAGACTCGGACAATTGAAACCCGTATCCCCAGACATTAAGTCATTCATGACTTCTGGCAAATACGTAGCGAGTATTTGACAAAACCATGCAAAATGATGGCTCCCGTACAAAATGAAATGGTAGAGTGAGAGAATGCAAATAAATAACGACAGTTTTCATTATCCGTAGGGGTTACGTTCCTGAAAAAACCTGCGGAAATGGAAACCTTGGATAGTGAAAATCAACTTAACTCCTCACAACACCTTTTTGCTTAATAGCACTTGGCAAAACCCTCCCATTAAACAGAGAAAGGGAAACGTGGGACAAGTGGGCAGGGTCAGGCATGGAGATGTCAGATGGGACACCGTCCCTCCGCTCTCGACCCTTCAGGCTCAATAGTGATCCTTCTGCAGGTTCACCGTCAGAAACCTCATTGTGAGTTCGTCAATAGCATCAGGGCCGACTTGAAGACCTCACTAAATCAGTCGTAGTGATGAGCGACATTTACAAAGGGCCAGGACTTAGTCAAGCTTATGACTCATACTTAACTGGGAATTTGCTTCTTTGTGGGTAACAATTGCGAGCCGCACTCCCCATCACAAATGGGGTTCAAATGCTCACCCACTCTTCTCGGCGATGGGTCGAGCCCCAGACATCTAATTACATCACATACTTTTTATTGCTCAATCTCACAAGTTGCTGTTGCACAATAGTCCTGTCGGAATTTATATTGTCTATGGTGTGTGGCCACAAGTAAACGTTGTGTATGGTAAAATGGGTCAGACTTCAATACAAGCTGATAATCAAATCAATGGGAGCAAAATCCATGGATAGTAAGAATTAAAAAATTTACTGTATACTAAAACAACTCCAAATGATAAATCTTACCCTTAGAATGGCTATAATGACGTCAAAAACATACTACAAAATTAATTCCATGAAAAAAGGAATCGAATAACAACGAACAATATCCAGTCACGACAGCTTTGATTTGACTCCACCAGGTGGTGCTGTTACACATTAACTCTGTGCTGCGTCCTGCTGGCTTGTTGTATCGCCACAAATACGGAATTGTCAGCAACTGTTTAACAGTTCAGTACCTATAAATCAGCTGGGTGGGAGGGCGCTCCCTATAGAAAGGCGCTATAAAAGATTTAACCTGTGTTTTTACTTTTTCTAATTTAGTTCCTTAGTCCTACACATGAATTAATTTGCCTTTAATCTTTAGGTATTTCTTCTGAGAGTTTTAAAGGGCTTGAGTGGTAAAGTCACATGGAGGACACTGTCCAAACATAACGTGAAGGATTCTCCCCCCACTCTCTCCTTGACCCCTTCTGTCTACTCCTGCTCTCTACGTCACTCGAGCCCTTTGTTCCCACTTCTCAGCTCTTTCCTTTTAACCCCGGCTCACTCTTTTTGCTTTTTGTCCTGCTTTATCCCTCCATGCCTCCAGTACACAGTCTCCACAGTCCACTCCATCTGTTCTGCATGGTGACCTCATGTAGACAGAACAACTGACAGTGGACTGCTGTAAAGATGGAGGTGCTTCTCACGGCTGGTCCTCATGAGCACCACACCTCTGACTCTCAGCACTTTGATGATAAACCATTTCATTTTATTCATGTCAGATGTTTGATTTCAAATTCACTCCTAGAGTCAGCGAAATCACAGCAGTCATGTGATACTTGAGGGTTCATGAAGGTCACAAAGGGCATTTTTTGTGTTTGGTGCTCAGCTCCCCTCACTTCAAGTCTCATGTCTCACCATATCAGCAAATTTCTTCACACATTTTATTTTTTCTCTCCATTCAGACTCCTGTCCGCTCACCCTGGACCCCAACACGGCAAACAGACACCTCCGCCTGTTTGAAGAGAACAGGAAATTGACATGTGAGGTGACAGAGAGCCCGTATCCCGATCACCCTGATAGATTTGACCATTGGAACCAAGTTCTGTGCACAGAAGCGTTGAGTGGGACCCGCTGCTACTGGGAGGTTGAGTGGAGTGGAAACGAGACGTCAGTCGGAGTCGCATGCAAAGGAATTCACAGGAAAGGAGACGGTGACGAGAGCCTCCTTGGGTACAATGACAAGTCCTGGGTTTTGTGCTATGACAATTCCAGTTATGTTTTCTGGTTTAATAAGATATATACTGAAATTTACGCCCCCTTCAGTCACAGAATAGGCATCTATCTGGACTGTCCAGGTGGCTCTTTGTCCTCTTATGCCATCTCAGAAGACACAGTGACCCTCCTGTACAGGTTCAAGGCGTCCTTTGATGAGCCACTCTATGCATCGTTTCATGTTCCTGAACCAGACTCTAGTCTGACAATCTGCTCCCTTCTGACCAGTAGCGAATGACACCTGCAGGTCACCTCACATTTCTGTCACACTGGCTGAATTGTAACTTTAGAGACAAGGAAAATTCCAGAGATCCACCAGCCTTCAATGTGGCAGAGAGAGAACAGACAATGTTCAGCTAAGTTCCCTTCCTAGATCGTCACAGTGAAAGCCCCTCAACCCTTCACCCCCATTTTGTGTTTAATACTCTCAATGACCACATGGTGGCAACCTCTTAATGGTTTAAAATTAAAACTCGGCTTCATGCACGAGAGCAAAGCCATGGGGACAGACATGTCACGAGAGTCGAGTCCTTGTCATCTGCAATTTTTAGTTCATTTAATTTGGTGTCTAAATGGGTGTAAAACGAGGTCAGGGCTGACTGATCCACTCTTTTTGTTTGTTTTATTGCGGTCCAGTCCTATGGCACAGCTCTGTCCTCGCAGCACCAGGGTTGGTTCAGATCTTGCTTTAGTCAGGCTCAGTGGGGGGTTTCCATGTACCCTCAGTGTTCATTTGTTTCACTGAGTCTTTCAGTTTATCCCCCAAATCTCACAAATCTTACTTTTAGATCCCCTGTTGTGTGAGTTCATCCCCTCCTCTGATGGATCGGCATCCTCCTCAAGGTTAACTCCTGCCTTGTTCACATGAGACCTGGAGACTCCTCACCACTGAACTGTTGGTTTGAGGGGCTTGGATGGATTAATGTGATGTACTGTACACGGTGACATTAAGATCACAACAGTAACTTCAAAGTGAAACATCATATAAGTTCTAATTCTGCTATCCCACTATTGTGTAATTGTATATTAAAAGTGGAAGATGTCCCTAAAGTCACGAGTTGGACTTGAAAAGTGAATTTCTAATGAAACAAGCCCAGATGTCATCTGTTCTTCCACGTCTCTGTTATTTTATTGCCCTCTTTAATCGAGTTTGGAGTTGTAAAGTTCAGCATTGTAGCCCAAAAGAGAAAAATAAAAAACACAAAGTGACTTGGAGTTGTATTTCAAATTTTACTGTGTGAAAGTAACAATCCTTTAGATGAGGTCAGATTTGCAGTAACCTTAACCCTGATAACAACTCGTCTTAGGTAACTGAGCTACATAAAATAAAAACGAGAGAGAGTGTGTGTGTGTATGTATGTCAGCAAATCCTTAGGACAATGCACTGCTCCTCCTTTTGCTCTCTCAGTCCTTCAAGGCATGAATTCCACAAGATGTTCAAGACATTCCTTTGAGGTTCCCGTCCATGTCGACGTGATGTCATCACTCAGTTTCTGCCGGCTGCACATTCACGCCTTAAGACTCCTATTCCTCCACATCCCAAAGGAGTTCTGTTGAATTCTGATCTGGTGATCCTTGTCCTGTTCTTGAAACCAGTTTGCTTTGTGACATGGTGCATTGTCACGCTGGAGGTAGCCCTTAGAAGATGGGACAATTGTGGTCATTAAGGGATGTACACGGTCAGCAACAATACTCACATCAGCCGTGGCATTCCAACAATGATCGATTGGTGTTAAAAGTGTGCCAAGGAAGCATTCCAACACCATCAGCACCAGCTTGGACTGTGGACACAAGAACAGTTGGCGCAAAGGATTCAAGTTCTGACCCCACCATCTGGGTTCCTCAGCAGAAGTCATGATTCATCAGCTTTCCAGGTTTGGTGAGCCTGTGCCCACTGCAGGCTTATCTTTCTGTTTTTGGCCGACAGGAGAGGAGCCGGACATGGTCTCCTGCTGTTGTGGACCCTCCACCTCAAAGTGTGCCGTGCTGTGTGTTCTGAGATGCTTTTCTGCTCACCACAGTTGTAGAGGGTCCCATTCTGACCTTTTTTGTCTGGTTAGACCAGTCTGGCCATTCTCTTCTGACATCTCTCATCCACAGTTTGCCACTTACTGGATGTTGTTTTGTTTTTGTCTCCATTCTGAGTTAACTGCAGAGACGTCTGTGCGTGGAAACCCCAGGAGATGAGCAGAAGTAGCCAAAGCAGCCATTCTGGCAGCTCCAATCATTCCCAGTTGAAGTCACTGAGATCACATTCTGGGATTTAAAGAGAAGATGAAGTGAAGCTCCTGACTCGTCTCTGCAGGATTTTACACGTTGTGTTGCTGCCACATGATCGGCTGATATTGTAATTGCAGTTGTTCTAATAATTTGAGCGGTGAGTGTGTATTCTCTTTATCTGTAGGTGAACGAACACGGCCTCCGATCCATTTTTTCATAAATAATTGGGAGATTTTTAACGTGAATTATAATTTGGCCTATATATTACACTTTTTCATTCAATAGTGAAAACACTTCCTCATCTCTTTTGTTATTGGCTATAAACACATTTTTTTCTACAGCACTTTTTCTGAAGGTAGAAAATTTTAAAGTACAAAGTTTCACTACAAATTTTAAGAGATTTGATAGAAAATCTACATACAAATATATATAGTAGATTCAGGAAGTATTCGGATCCCATCACTCACTGCACACTTTTATTATTTTGCCGATTGTTTTCATTTTAAATGGTGTCGCATGTGTGCATACTGGGGACGGCTTAAAGGCTCAGGTGATGGTAATTTCACCCCCAAACACAGGGTGGTGCTGCACCTCATCTCCTCCTCCCTCCTGCAGACCAGAAGATTGACAGCTTTAATGCCCTTGATGTCACTTCCTGTGTCCATCCTCGTCCTGCCAGAAGTCCTTCTCCCTGGAAGTTCTGCCATCTTGGATCAGTCAGTTTTTGAGCTTCGTATTTTCTTTTCAAGTTCAACACGTTTATAACACACATATTCTTCCATTTCTACAGGATTTGCATACTGGTGTTCCAACACTTCACAGCTGGCAGTATTTTCTCTTACAATTCATAAATGTGACATGTTTGCCCATCACTGAGTAACCCAGAATGACAAAGTGAAGACGCTTTTGCAGGAAGGTTTGCAGATTTATTGAAAATCAAACACTGAAATTTCTCATACATCTCTAACTCTAAGCTCCTGTGAACACAACATTTACTTTTTTCCTTCTTAAAGTTTCTTTTTAAACATTAAACAACATTATATTTACAAAATTGAGGGTTTCAGTGCTTTGAAATATATATACATAAAACAAAGTTAAGGTCCCAGAAAATAAAGATTAAGGGTCCAATTTGGTTCTCCCTTGCCACAGAGGGTACACTGAACTCTTTAAGCTTGTTATAAAGAATCCTAAACAATTACGTATGTTCAACTATTTTAAGGGTTTAATAAAAATCTACAAATCTATAACTATCACCTTTTATAAGATAACCTCATTAAATGAGTATTATAATATCTGTCCTTCACAAAACCATTAATCATATCCATTAATAATTTCCTATTAATAACATGGTGCCATCTTTCTTCAATCATTTTGTAAATATCAAAGTTATTTATTTTGCATCATTTTTCATTAATAATATTAATACCGATAATACATTTTGTTTATAATGCGCCTTACAGAGCCCAAGGACGAGGTACAAAGCATAACAAAAATAAGATGCCCTGTGTTGGCTGGGATTGGCTCCAGCAGACCCCCGTGACCCTGTGTTCGGATTCAGCAGGTTGGAAAATGGATGGATGGATACATCAAAAGGTACCGGTAAAGGATAACAAAACAGAATCATACAAAGGAGGAACACGAAGGGAGACGTTTTAGGTCTACTTTCAAACCCTGGTGGTTAGCATTCCAGAAGGTTGGAGCTTCGGCACTGAAGCCTCCATCACTCGTTGTCCTCTTCCTAGTCGTGGGAATGGCAGGCAGAGGATCGACTGGAGATGATCGGAGCTGGCGGGCAGGTTTAGGATGTCGGAGAGATAAGATGACGCTGATTGTTTAAGGCTTTGTAAGGAAATGGAAGTACATTGTGATGAGTGCCAGATTCAAGCGGTAGTCGATGTAATGCCCCCAAAGATGTGTCCCCGGGGCTTGGAACGTTCTGTCATTTACTTAAAGCAGACTTTGAAAGACCAACCAATGAGATATTACAGCAGTCCAGCATGGATGTAACCAAAGCATGGGCTGAACATTCAGCATCTGGCAAGATGGTCAAAGTTGGACAAAATTCCTTAAATGATAAAACTGAGTTTTTACTAAGTTACTAGTGTGTGGAACAAATGGCAGAGAAGAATCGAGAAGTCTGTACAGGGATGTCATCAACTAATGATGCGAACTGGGCCATCTTCGCCAACTGAGACTAATTCACAATCAAAAATATTCCAGTTTTTTTTTTTGTCTTTTCACTATTTAATTAAAAAAAAAGTAGATGTCAGCCATGACGTACGTAGCAATAAGAGCAGAAGGTGGAAGACATTTGGAGGTTTCTCTGTATATTTGGGTATCATCAGCATAGCAGTGATAGCCCAGGCGATGTGCACAACTGATTTGACAGGAAGGATATAGTTAAATATGAAATAACAGAGACCCTAAAACTGAGCTTATGGGACACCCTGAGTGACAGGTGCCATCGGTGAGATCCCATCACAACTCACCGCTGCCTGTCCAACCAAAAAGACCTAAACCACAATACACAGGAGCAGGCCTGTATGACAGATGGTGTCAAAAGGAGCTCAGAGGGATTCGGTGAACAAAACTGAAAAAGAGTCAACAAGTTGATAAATGGAAATGACTGGAGGAGTCATCCATCTGTAGATTCAACTTTCCGCTGTAGGAATCCACTTAAATCAATTGTAGGGCATGTAAGAACAAAAGAAATCTGACTAACGAGAGGAGGCCGTTCAGTCCATCAAGCCCGTTTGTTTAGCTAAAAGCTAAACTGTCCCAAAAACTAACTGGGAGCTGTTACAACTCTGAATGGGATGTTAGTCTGTGCACACACTTAGAAATTATAGGTTTGGATCTGACATCTTACTAAAAACACTGGACTTCAAGAACTGGAAAAGAAATGTGGTGGAGTAAAAGATAAACCCATATAGACACCTGAGAGAGCAAGAAAATCACACAGAGACGGTGACCAGGCTGGCATCTGAACTTGGTGACAGTGAGGTGACAGTGCTAACCTCTGTGCAGCTAGACTGAATTAAATGAAATTAACAGGATTGGACTGCACGGCCATTAGGAATACCAAACAGAAACTGGAGGTAAAGCCGGAATGGCACCTAAAGTTGAAGGTCTTCTGACGACTGCCCTCCAGGCTCACTCTTGAACTATGGAAAGCAGGGCAGCAAACATGAGACTCCAAGTCAACAAGATGGCCTCTGTGACAGAAGACATAAAGTGATCTACAGGGGACTCTGGACACACTGGTCCGGCGGGCAGATTGTTACACTGCAGTTTGCTCCAACCTTAAAGGCTGGATAGAGCGGCTCAGTGAAGGTGGCGTAGAATCTGTGCAGGAGGGTCGTGCTGTCTGAGATGTTATAAAAGGACAGGGAGCCCGCAGGACAGTCCAGATAGACGCCTATTCTGTGACCCGGTGGGGAGCTGATGTCAATCTTCGTATTATTATGCCACACACAGTGAGTGGAATCAGAGCAGTACAGGCACCAGGACCTGTCATCGTTTCCAAGGAGACAGTCCATGCCCCATCCTTTGCTTTGTATCCCTTTATATGTGACTCCAATGTCAACCCCTTCTCCATTCCACTCCACCTCCCAGTAGTAGCGAGCCCCACTCAGAGCCTCCGTGCACAGGACTTGGGGCCAAATTTCAAATCGGTCAGGATGATCAGGATACGGGAACACTTTCCTTATGTTTGTGACCTTCTTGTTCCCTTCGGACGGGTGAAGTCTTCTGTGTGCCGTGCTGAAGTCCAGAGTGAGCGGACAGAAGTCTGAAATTGGGAGAAAGTAAAGAAGTTCAAGTGAAGAAGTCAGCTGACACTGAAACACCAGACACTTGGACCTGAGAGGAGCAAAGCGACAAACACAAAGAGTTTCATTTGCGACCCTTTATGAACCTCCGGGTGTCACATGACTGTTGTGATGTCACTGAATAAACGAGTGGAACATCTGAGGTTAATAATGCGAGTCAGAGGTGTGGGGGGACATGTGTAGTGGTCTTGTGGACCAGTGAGGGTAGCACCCCAGTCTGTTACAGTTGTTATGTGCCATCTTCACACATTTTATGGTGGTTTACCGTTTTTGTTGAATTGCTGGGAGTTTTATCTATTTTTCTGTCACAGGGTACTAAATCATTAAATGGGAGCTTACTTGTTGTGTTCTCTGGGTGGTACCCCTAGAGGTGGGCCCACCCTGATATCACCACTCCTGAGCCCTCATTTTGCCTATTTAAGGCCCAGAGGTGAAGGACCCAGGTGGTTATGCATTGACGTTTTTTTTTTAAATTCTGTGTGTTTTTTCCTTTGATGTTCTTTTTTATTATTTCTACTTTGCCCTTGGATTCTTCTCCATGGATACATGTACTAAGGTAGCTTGGATTGCTTTGGAAGCAACTTGTTTCTGTTCATTTGAATAATTTTGTAATATTGTTCTCTCTTTCTTTTTTTTTCATTCTTCATTTATGAAGAACCCTTGTTGCCTTTTAGTTACACGACTTTTAACAGTTTTGCTTCCTTGTTGGGTATTTCTAATATTCCTTGGGACTCTTTTGATAATTTTCTCATCATTATAAGCCATCTTCCCACTTTGGGCCTGCTAGGCCAGAAGTCTGCAGGTAACTGTTTGGGATGAAGGTGAAGGTGATGAAGTAATTTTTTTTTTACACAAAGAACTATAGACACTTAGAATAAGCACCCAAGTAGTGTGGTGGACAGTAAGACTTTAGGGACTTTCAAAACTCGACTTGATGTTTTTTTGGAAGAAAAAAGTGGAAAGGACTGGCAAGTTTTGTTGGGCTGAATGGCCCGGTCTCGTCCAGATTGTTCTAATGTTCTTTAATGCTGTTAAGACGGCCCTGATCCCACCACACTTCTCTTCTCATGGACTCTTCCACACATCTACTAGAATTTCATGTGGTTCTGTTGCCTTTCTATTTTTTAGTCTTTCAGTGCCTACTTTGGTACCTCCCTCCTTTATCTTGGCCCACCGGCCATTTTGCATTGTATAAGCACAGTGCATTGACTAACATATAAAATAAACAGACGGGTTACATTTTATAAAGCACCTTATTATTGTGAGTCCACCCAAAGCTCATTTAGTTGTACAACACCACCACTCAATTCTTATCGTTAACATGAAAACTTTATAACTCGTGGTGGAAACTGTCTGCTTTTGGAAATTTCCTTCAATGCATTAACCACTCGTTAATCACGCTGAAGTGACGAGCACCTTTCACAATGTCCAGGGTGCTGAAGAGTCGGACCAGTGGTCAATCGATTGACATACTGAAGGCCATAAAGTGAGGTAAAGGTGGGCCTCGCCTAATCTCTCCAAAGAAGAAGGTGGCTTTTCTAGACCTGAGTGCCTAATACTGTCAGTGTGTAACAGCGCCATCTGGTGAATTTTAGTCAAAACTACCTAAATGAGTTTCAACAGTAAGTATGGATATAAAACTTAAGATGTTTAACTGCCACTTAGAATTCGTAAATTTGGTATTTTGGTATTTGGTGCTCTTTATTAATCCCCAAGGGGAAATTGTCATTTCACACGACCTTTGGAGGTCAGAGTGCAGGTAAATGTAGAATTTACATTTTGATTATTTTTACATGTATGAATACTAGAAGAAGACTTACATTTTAAAAGGTCATCTCTGCTTTGTAGGTTCTGCAGACTATCAGAGCCTGTGGAGAGAAACAGAAAAGAAGAACGTAAGAGCAATTCTAGAGTCTATGGTGAGCAGGATAGCTTCTTGGTCCACTTCAGCATCTGTCTGAATTCACCAAGGAGGACATGTAAAGACACACACAATCCACCAGTCTCACTAGTTTTCACAAACTGCCAGATGCTGATCTCCTGTACAACCGTTTTCAGATCAGAAAGGTCTTTCCTCAAAGTCTCTAATAACAATGATGCTGGATGTGTCTCCATCTCCAAGAAGAATATAGAGAGGTAGGACCTTCAATATGTGGAGATCAGAGGTATGGAGAACACGAGACACAAAGACTTGTGTGTCAAAGAGGCCTTCTGGTTTCCTCTCGACTGGCAGGCTCACCTGTAGGAAAGCAGTGTGGTCGCCTGTCTTTGAAACCTTACCCAGCTCAACGTCTCTGCTCTTCAGCGCCTTGATCTTCTCCTTTATTCTCTCAGTCAGCTCCTCATCCTTTCTCACTTCCCTCTTTTTGGTAGCTTCAGTCACCTCAGTGAAATGCGACCACAGCCTCTCAATGGACTGGGGCAAAAACTTGAGGGTCTCCATGAATTCCTGCAGTTTCCTCTCTGCGGAACTCTGAATGGAAAAGAGCAGGACTTTGTTTCATTCATATATAATTTCGAAAAGTAATTAAAAAAAACTAAAAAAAAAAGGTATAAAAAAAAACAGATATAACACCAAAAATTAAAATAAAATTGGCAACATGTTACTGGTTTTATAATTTTTACAATTTATTAATTAATCCAATTCTCCTCCTCTCATGACCCCTCATCACCTTAGTGACTTGTAACCTCAGCCTCTCAATGGACTCAAGTAGAGACCCGAAGGTCTCTGTGCGTTCCTGCACTTCTCTGTATGCAGAGTTCTGATTAGAAGAAGAGAGACGTTCACTTCAGGCCGATGTGCTTTAGAGGATTTGTGGTGTTTGGTGACGTGGAGGACAAAAGAGAACTGAAATCATAAAGTTTTAAAATATAAAGGGAAAGCTGCCACCAGTTTTATTAGGATTGATATGAAGGAGGGGAAAAATTGGGAGTGGCTGTGGGTCTTTATAAAAGGTAGCCCATGAAAAAGTGTCCCACCACTAACCAAGACGACTCCTGTCTCGTCTGCCGCCGGATAGACCGCCTGCCTCGTTTCCTTGCTATCTGACCCCTGGAAACCACTTTTGTGGTGGCAGTGTGCTAAAGTGGTCAGTGTGTACTAGTGCAGCCTAAATTAACAACATGCAGTATTCATTGCAAGAAAGAATGCATCCCACATATCTAGGGCTACTATTCGGAGCATTTGCCTGACGAAAGGGATTATTTGCAAGGGTTTATGGCCATTACGATCGCCTGACTTAGCAACGTGCGACTATTTTTTGTCGGGTGACAAATCTGCGGACTGTAAATGAACCAAAGTTGAAAATTGAAAATGTGATACAGAGAATCAATCCCATGACTTCGCAAAAAGTGTACGTGAACATACTGAACCGGGCACAGAGATGTATTGACGCACAGGGAGATCACTTTCAACATCTTCTGTAAGTGTGAGTACCAAATTTGATCATCTTCTCTTCCCCAAGTAATGCAGTCGTCGAGTTGGAGGCAGGCCACCCCGGTAGATGAAAATTTTTAAAAATGTGTGAAATTTACTGTTAATATTGATAATTTGACTCAAAGAATGTGATTTTTTATTTTCAAACATTTTCAGCAATAAAGGTAAATATTAATGTAAAAAAATGTGTTATATCTGAGCTGAACATGCAGGACTCACCTCAATTCTCATTACGGTCCCCAAATCATTCGGTTTCTTCTCTTTATCCTCCAATTTTTTCATTTCTTTGTTTCTCTTTTCCAACTCACTCTGCGTGGAGAAAAAATGGAGGAGAGACATCTTAAAGCAGACAGGTGTGGAAGAATTGAGTCCATCAGAAGGTTATAAGAAAGAGAAGAACAGAAGGAGAATGAGGAAAGAGAAAGGAGTGGACATCCGTGGAACATCTTGGAGCTGAATGTGTAAGAGACCTGAGGGACTGGCCTGGAGGGAGTTTGTGGTCAACGGTAAAAATAGACGGGAAAAAGGAGAAATGGACCATCAGAATGAGAGCCTCATTGAGGAATCATGCGTTTCAGGACAAAATGAAGATAACAACAACAACAACATTTATTTATATAGCACATCCTCATACAAAAAATGTAGCTCAAAGTGCTTTACATAATGAAGAATAGAAAAATAAAAAACACAGTAAGAAACTAAAATAAGTCAACATTAATTAACATAGAATAAGAGTAAGGTCCAATGGCCAGGGAGGACAGCAAAAACAAAAAAAAAAACTCCAGACGGCTGGAGAGAAAGTAAAATCTGCAGGGATTCCAGACCATGAGACCGCCTGACCAGTCCCCTCTGGGCATTCTACCTCACATAAATGAAACAGTCCTCTTTGTATTTAGGGTTATCAGGATGGTGGAGTGAAAGCTAGAGTAGCACCCATAAAACACATGGAACATAACGCAGGCTTAGATACAGATACATAAAATATAAAGAATACTGCAAATTAAAAGCAAATGAAACAGCAACACATAAAGATAAGTCAAAATGTACAACAAAGACACTAAACAAGCATCTGAAGCAGGACCTTGGCTGAGACTGACCACATGTCCACATATTTACTATGCAGAAGAAAGCCAGATCACTGGGATAAAACTGACAAGGACAAGGAAAACCAAACTGAAACCAGCCTGCCAGGGCTGTACGACAGGATCGCTGCTACATATTTGCCATTTCCTTTCTCTAATTTCTCTGACTGATAGCAAACGGACATCATTTTGCTATGCAAGAATTTCATTGTGCTCGGTAAACAGAGAACATGAAGACACCTCTCTGTCCCGACCCCAGTAAACCCTCGCCGTTCCCAATCCTCCCATTACCTGTCTGCTTGCTCTCCCCTCCTCAGGTGTCACTATGTCATGCCCCTTGTGTTCAGCCACCACGCACATTGAGCAGATGAGAGTCTCTTCAGTCCTGCAGAACAATTTCAGCACTTCCTGGTGTTTCTTGCAGAGTTTCTCTTCTAGCTTTCCAGTTGGCTCTTCCAGTTTGTGTCTCTTCAGAGCTTCCGATTGTCTGTGGGGCTGCAGGTGAGACTCACAGTAGGAGGCCAGGCAGGTCAGGCAGGTCTTTGCAGCTCTCAGTTTTCTCTCGGTACAAACATCACAGGGCACATCGTCAGGTCCAGCGTATATCTGAAATGGAGCAACCACGGCTATGGGTTTTGAGGCTGTGGTGTTTCCATTAAGTTCTGGCATCCCAGTAAATGTTCTTCTGGATGGATGACAACTGTAGGCTCCCTTTGTAACTGACTCATCCCAGCAGTTGTGTCCACATGGGATACTGATTGGGTCATTCAGGATGCCCAAAAACACTGAGCCAGTGCACTGATCTGAGGACAGGGACAGCTGAGCTGCAGCCATTGCGAATGAAGATGTCATCTGAAACACACCTGCTAAGTGACATCTGAGCAATATGGGTGTTGCTTCTGACGAAAACAAAAGTGAAAATACTTTGAATGCCTTAATGGAAAGTTAACGTACCTGACTGCAAGTTGCGTGCCGCTACTCTGACAACAAAGCCTGATAACAAAGTGCGGTTGCATTTTTAAAATGATGCCCGCATTTTCTCTACATTTAGATGTGGCCAGTAATTCAAATGTTTATGTTTTTTTTTTTTTTGTGCAAAGTAGCAAATTCCAAATCTATGTTGCAAATGTCTCACTTTTATGACAAAAAAGACAGCTTAAATAGAAAATGTGGACCCCAAAAGCTTATAATAGTTTGTAGATGTTAAATGTTTGGCCTAATTTGTAAGTTGGGGTACACTGAAGATGTAAATGAACAAAGTCAGATTTAACAGGGACATTTAAAACCAAAACTTTCATCAGGAAATGATATACAGTACTTTATACCCTTGTCAAAGATAAACACTCCCACCCCAGGACACTAGGGGACTCAATCACTAATCACTTTGTCTATTTTTCCACCCACATCTTTGAGAAGACACCCAGTGAGGGCAACTGACCCCGCCACCTCCAGTCCCGTTTTGGAAGTAGGAGATGAGCAACCCACAAGATGGCACTGCCACGCTAACACTTGACTGCTTCTTGCAGCAGCTTTGCGTTTTGTTAGTGGAACATCTTGGAGCTGAAGGTGTGAGAGACCCGAACGCCTGTTATTTATTTTTTTTTGACTTTTTCAAGTAATAATTCTTTGCATTTATATAGCGCTTTTCTCACTACTCAAAGCGCTCAGCAATTGCAGGTTAAGGGCATTGCTCAAGGGCCCAACAGAGCAGAATCCCTTTTGGCATTTATGGGATTCGAACTGGCAACCTTCTGACTGCCAGTGCAGATTCCTAGCCTCAGAGCCACCACTCCGCCATAAATGGGCTGGCCTGGTTGGCACCCTAACATTTCATTTTTTACTTTGACAGCAGATGTACCAACGTGTATGTTTTGCTTATGTTCATCTTTTTCACCTCAGATAGCTATTACTGATGGCAAACAGATCCCCAATACAAGTTAATGAAACATCAGAAGACCGCATACACAGATTGAAGTTCCTGTCACGAGGTATTTCAGCGCACGTGGGCAGGTAATCCTCTATTGGCACACTGACACCTCTGCTTCAATAAATTGTTTCTGCTTCATGAAGACTTGTGAAGGCCTGAATACAAGCAGAAGAGAGTCAGCGCATCATCTTGTCACTCTTTGCGATACTTTATGTCATAACAGTTAAGTGAAATGATCTCCTTAACCGTAAAAGTATAAAATGCAAACAAGGTTATCTAGATATGAATACACAAAGTAAATCAACATGTACTGAGTGTTTACCTTCCGCTAAACTAAACCGACCTCACAGCTGCGTGATCTGCAAATTATGATAATTCACTATATAACCTAACATCAGTTGTAATCACGTTTGTATTTCACGTCCATCATTCCCATACATCTGTCATAACTGACCAGCTTGGCAAGTCATTTTTCACGAAAGTTAATACGGCCAGGCATTCTCAAGCTAAGAGGGAATTACAACAGTTTTGTTTTTTAAGTTATGTTAATTAGCACTTAATTAATTAATTAGGACCAGAGTCTGTTGTCGACCTTTGTCCAGTCCTCGTGAGACAGCCTCAGTAATGGATTGAGAAGGTTCTAGAAATGATCTACTGAGCTCAGTCCATTGTGGGCCTGCACAGCCCTCGCACACACCTAAATTTTATGCTATCCATACATTCTCTAACTTGTCTCTTTTCCTGTAATGTATATTAGGAGTGAATTTGTTTTTTGTAAGCAGGAATTAGATGAATTATAGAATAATCAGAATTATCAAGGGGAGCTTGGGAGAAGACACAATAGGCATCCCAAATAGCTGCATAGCAGTGGTCGAGAGTATTTCAACCTCTGGTAGAAGATTTAATTTGCTGTTGATATTTAGGAAGCACATGGTTAAAATGTGTATGGTTAAAATTGCCCAGAATAATAATTTGTGAGTCCAGTATGTCTTTTTCAATCTCCATGATTACATCTGCAAGTTGGCCCTACACTTGGTGAGTGTTAGGATAAATGTCAACACGGACAAGAATTACTGAGGAGAACTCGTATAAGAAATCACAGCCACAGGTCAAGCAGTAGCCGTGTCCATATGGGAAAGTGACCAGCTCTGTCAGGACCTCCTTACATACTGAGCAGGTGTATTGATCTGATGAAACTGTGAGAGAAGGTCCATTCTAACCTTTAGGGTTTAGTCTCTGAATAATCGAAACTTAAATGAACGTCATTTCCTCAATGGAATGTCGACACACCGGTCTGCGTTATGTGCGAAAAACTCACATCAAGATGCAGACAAAGAATGCGCAATGTTGTCTGACACTAATGCATGCAATGTATGACTAACACTTTACCGTGGCTTTATCTTCATTAATCCAAAATTGGGTCAGGCCTCAGTTGCTGTATATCTGACTTTAGGAAGGTCCAAATTAAAGAAAAATAATATGGAAGAAAAAGTAAGCAACAATATTAATTAGCAAATGGAGATCTTCATATAACCTTATGAGAGCACATTCCTGAGTCTAGTAGAACAAACCCTAAATGAATCTGCAGATACAGAAGGTTTACCTGGTGAAATTGTGAGAGAAGGTCCATTCTAACCTTTAGGTTTAGTCTCTGAATAATCGAAACTTAAATGAATGTCATTTCCTCAATTGAATATTCAAGGCTGTTTTGTAGGAGTCTATGACCACTTAGTTACATGACTTGTGGAAAAACTAGGTGAGCTGAGTCCATATATTCAGTTTCCTGTTCTTTTCAAAAATGGCTCTTGCTTTATATTTTAAGGTGTGTTCGCAAATAATGTAATTAACAAAGTACCCAGGGCAAAAGACCATGTCTGTCCATCTGTCTGACCATTGGTCCAAATGGACCGATTTTGTTTAAGTGAGACACACTAATTCTTCAAAGAAATGTGTCCAGACAGTTTAGATTTCTCAAACAGATTTTTCAAATTTCAGAATTTTCCACTGAAAACAACTGGTGAATTTACAAACTCGTCCACCTTAAAATGGAGAATCATTATTTGCGACTTCAAATAAGACCTAATTCATTGTTTCAGCTTTACTTTGAGAGCAGTTGCTTGAACTTGTATATTTTGTATATTTTCCTTGTTCACTCATCTGGCAGCCACTTGAATGTGAAGTGCCAGTGAGTCTGATGCCAGCTGAGCCTGCAGGCACAAAAAGCACAGCAATACGCTCTTCTGGTGCTTTGGGGAAATTCACTAATAGAGTATAAAGATAGTCAGTTGTCTGGAAATAAGTGAAAGGGAAAGCAGTCATGTAAGTACACATAAAAGTGAAATGACTGAATAATGTGACCTACAGATTATAATTACAAAGAACTGACTTCATTAACCTGCAGTTAAATGGTGTTAGCACTCATTAATAACATGAGAAAGATGCAGCTCCCTTAACTGATACAGGCATGGGACGGGTTTAAAAATGGACAATGGTGTACGAAGGTCAGGGGCTTCATTGGTTTAAGCTCCTGATCTGTGGCACCCAGCCTCCCTCCAGTGGCGTAGCTCAAGTTCATGCCACTTTGGGGCCAGGTGGTGCTTCAGTTTGCCGCCATCCAACATATCTGAATATGTTAACCTATTTAAATAGAAAATGAAAATGACGTATAGAGAAAAATTAAGATAATTTTGCATAGATTTATTCATATATAGACAAACAGCAATACTTTTTCACATATAATTATTTATAAGCAGCAACTAGACAAGAATATAGTATAGACACACAGATAAGCCATGTTCTAATTATTAGTTTAATATAATTACGCTGCAAAAACCAGAACCAGTGTGGTGTACAAGTGATAGGTGGGGATGTTTTCTGCGCAGAGCAAGAACGCATTCGAATTGATAACGAAATGAAATTCTAAATTGTAAATTAGTTGTTTATCTTCCTAGAAGTTATCATCGATGTAATGTTTCTGTTTATTTTTGTTATTGCCTCATAAATTTCAACTGCTGTATCTGATGTCGTCACAGAAGGACAGTCTGAAAATGATTTTTGAAGCATTTGTGGATAAAAATCAGAGAACTTTATTTTTTTCATTCATCAGTGATATTTTTACAAACCCTACTGCTTACACATAAATTGTATTGAGCCTTTGGGCCAATAACGCTGCCCTTAAAAATGTGCCGCCTGGGGTGGAATGAACCCTCCGCCCGCCATTAGCTACACCACTGCCTCCCTCAAGACATACATGAACTGTTGTGGCAAGCCCCTCATCTTCCTGTTGTTCATAATGGCATTCAGTTTTGTCTTCATTCCACCACTACCTCCAGCAGGTCCAGAGGGCTCCCCAGGGCTAAGGTTGTACTTTTTAGTTAGTTTGTTAATTCGGTGGGCCTCTGTTGAAGTGATGTTACTAGCCCATCATGCCATGGAGCATAAAATTTGGCAAAAAGTGTATGTGAAATTACTTCCATGCTCAGTGCTGCCAGCCTTTTCATGGTGCAGGCTCTACTGGCACTGCAATATTGTCTTGGGGTGTGTGTGTGTGTGTGTGCATCTCTTACCTTGATTTTCCAATTTATCAGTAGTGTTTGAGACTAAAGCCCAACATTTCAATTTCCACTTCAAGTTCTGCTTCCCGACAAGAGGTACGAGAAGTTCACTACCATTTTCTCCCTTGAATGCAGCTGCAGTAATTAAAAAAGGAAGAAGACGCACAACAGGAAGGCACTGAGCACAACCTGTCATGCTGATAAGACTGGGTGGCATCTTCACCTTCTCCAACACCAGTGCCTGATAGAATAGCTCTTCATTTGATCCAGCCACCTTTCGTTTGAAGATGTGCTTCTCCCACTTTGTAGATAAGGAGCCAGCAGTCTGTTGCCCCTCTTGGAAAGAAGTGCAGAGTTACGGTTTAGAAAGCAAAGGGCTGTAGAAAACTTTGTTTTTTTTCAATGGTCTCTGGTTGCATCTGATCTCACGGTCATCAGTGCTGTCCTGGACTGGAAAGTAAAGTTCATGCTCATAATGTGCATTGATTTGAGTTACCAATTAACTTAAAACACAGGAAAGTGGGACATGGGAGGGAAATGGGAGAACTTCAGGAAAAATCTGTATGGACCCTGGGAGAACACAGAAATACCACACAGACTGGGACCAGGCCAGAACTTGAACTGTGTGTCCTGGAGCTGTGAACTAGCAGTGTTAGCCAGAGTGTAAATTAAAACAAGGATCATCCTGATTTATTAGATTTAATGTGATCTTTCATTTATACTCGCTATTCGATATTTTCAAACCAAATTAGGATTTCATATTCTGGGCGACGGGGACACAATTCTTACATCTCGTCTCTTTGCTTGGCCGAGCTTGAATTTTAAACCAACAGTGTCACCTTGTGGCCACTGACAGTACTGAAAATAAACAAGGGAGAAGGAGAAAGGTCACTTAATGGTGGCAGTTTTTAGATTGATGTTCACTGCATGAATGATATTCTCTTGGTTTTCCTGTTGAAGACCTCCATGAAGGATGGAGACTCTGCTTACCACTGCTTTCCAAGGTCACTCCAGGAGGAGGTTCCAGGAAGAAGAATTCCAGCACGATATGCTGATTTTTATTCTCTTCACTTCAAAATAACAGGACAGTCTGTTTGACAGGAGACATGAAATGAATTGCAGGTGACACCGGTCACTGGTCAGACAAGTTAAGAGGGCAGATTGTCACACTGGAGTCCCATCCAACACCAAACCCTGGATAGAGAGGCTCAGTGAAGGAGGTTTTGAACCTGTGCAGGAGGGTCATTGTGTCTGAGATGCCATAAAAGGCCAGAAAGCCTGCAGGATAATCCAGATACACACCTATTCTGTGACTGTGGGGGGCTCTGATTTCAGTCCTCATATTATTGTGCCACACAGAAAATGTGGACTCAGAGCAGATTAAACTCCAAGACTTGTCATTCCATCCAAGGAGAGACTCGTGACTCCATCCTTTCCTGCCAATCCCTTTATATGTGACTCCAATCTCGGCCCACTCGCCGCTCCACTCAACCTCCCAGTAACAGCGTGTCCCACTCAGAGCCTCTCTGCACAGGACTTGGTGACAAAAGTCAAATCTGTTTGAGTGATCAGGGTATCGGTTCTCTGTCATGTGGCGCTTTACCTTCCTGTTCCCTTCAGACAGGTCTAGCCATCGGTGTGCTGTGCTGGGGTCCAGGGAGAGTGGACAGGAGTCTGAATGAAGAGAAAAGAAATGAAACGAAGTAAAGATATCTCCTGACATTGTGACGTAGGACACTGGAACTGAGAGGAGCACAGAGACCCACACAAAGAATTTCTTTTGCGACCTTAAAGGACCCACATAACTGCTGTGATGTCACTCATTAAATGATTAATTTCTAAATCAAACATCTAAAATCATTAAAATGAAGTGATCCATTGTTTAAGTGCAAGGAGTCAGAGGTGTGATGCTTGAGTAGACCAGAAGAGGGCAGCACCTCAGGGGAGTCCATGTGTGTTATGAGGTGATGTGTAGGTCATCGTGAGGAACAACAGGACAACTGGAGCAAAACTGGCATCAAGAGTGAAGGCTTGAAGAAGGCGGAATCGACAAAGAGTGCAAAGAGTATGGGATGAAAACGAATGTGAGGAAGACTAAAATAATGTTAGGGACCATCATAGATAAATATAAAAGTGGAGTGACACTAATTAGATATACCATAGAAGCTGGGGTGAGGGGACAAGAATAAAAAGTCAAGCAAAGTAGAGCTTCTGGAATTGCAAAGAATTCACGAGAAGGACTCTGAGCATTGACTTAAACTTCTTAGCGTTACATCAAAAAAGGTGTTTATTTTTTGGCTCGAAAAATTGCGTTTTTATTAAATGTCATCTTTCTACTGTAAACCGTACAAAACACTAAAGTGTAGAAAGTATAATAATGATACAAATAGGAGGAACAGCACACTGCACATGTGCCAATGATGTGAGTGTCCATTTCAAATTCACAGATTCATTTTGTCATCACTGCTTACGAGACGCCATTATGAGGCTAAGAGAAGATGCGTCTACATCCTGGCCCAGGTAATGCTCAGGCCTGATGCCCACACAAGACGTGGTTGCCAAAGTAATGCACGGCACTAATACTGCTGGCACTTTTACTTCCTGAGTAAACCGCAAGTCTTACGAGAGACTCATCTATACCATCGCCCAAGAGGCACTCGGGACTAACGCTTTTAGCACTGTTTCTACAGCCCAAGTGACGCTTGGATCAAACACTAAGGAGGTTGAAAAAGAAATATTGCCCGGTGTTAGGTTATGGTAGAGATATATGGACATATGGGAAGGCAACTATTAAGAAGATGAAAAGTTTTGAGATGTGGTGCTACAGAAGGATCACGAAATTTAGTTGGACAAAGAAGGTGAGAAATGAGTGATAATGAGGAAGGGTATAGAAAAGCTGATGATGGAGGAGATGATGAGAAGAAAAATGTAATTCACAGGAAAAGTATTGAGGGGGTCAGGTAGGAAAATAGCACAGTTGAATATATACAGAAAGACAGATGGAACCAAAGACAAAGATGAGCATTGGGTGATTTTTGTAAACAACAGTGAGCCTCAGAAGAATGGACAGAAGCAGAAAAGAAAGGCAGAAGATGTGAGGGTGTGGAAAGCTGAGAAGAAGAATGAAACTCGACACTGTAGCATAGAAACCATAATAATGATGCAAATAATAATAATGATGATGATGAGTAATGATAATAATAACAGGAACAGCACACTGCACATGTGCCAGTGATGCGAGTGTCCGTTTCAGTTTCACAGATTCACTTTGTCATCACTGCTGATGATAGGCGTTTCTTACGAGATGCCATTATGAGGCTAGGAGAATGCAGCGTAATGCGCTGACTAATCTGCCAGGTTGCTGCCCTGCCCTTTGTCAATTCCCACCCTGTTCCTAAATAGTACAGGGACAGATTTCATCTCCTTACTACCCTAGAACTGGATTACATGAGTCACGAAAATCAAAAAATGAATGAGCTGATGCATCTTTACTGTTTGTGACATCCAATAACAGAGTGAGTGTGTAATCTACAAGTCACCACACACACACACTCTCTCACATATTGCCCTGTTAGTGGAGAGTCTTTGCCAGCCTTCACTCAAGGATAATAAATCATGACAACCTTCCCTTGAGATCATGTATACTCAACTTACGCTGTAGAAGTCCATTTCTACTCTTCAGATTCTGCAGGACGTGACTTGCATCATCAGCTCCTTAGGAAAGAAAGAAAAAAAAAGCAGAATTTCAGCCACAAGCATTTGTGTCAAGCAGGACAACTTCTCTTCCCACCTCAGGGTCTCACCGGTCTTAAAGGTCTTCACCAACTCCCATCCACTCATCTCCTCCAGATTCTTCTTCAGATTAGAAAATCCCTTCTTCAGTGTCTCAGGAAGAAAATCTCCACTAATGGTGACATCAGTTGTATCTTCATCTTCAGAAGGGGCACAGAGTGATGAAAACTTCTGCATGAGGAGAGGAGAACGTGCAAGATTAATGCTTGCGTTTCAAACAGGCTTCCCGATGTCCTTCAGATCGCCGCCTCACCTTTAGGAAGTGGATGTGGTCGTCGGCCTGTGAGAGTTCTGTCAGCTCTGCGTCTGTCCTCTTCAGCTCCCTGATCTCTCTGCCCAGTCGCTCGACGACGTCTTCAGCCTTTCTCACCTCCTTCCTTTCATAGTCTCGAATCAGACTTCTGACCTCCAACCACAGCCTCTCAAGGGCTTGAAAGACAGACTTGAAGGTCTTCTTATGTTTCTGCAATTCTTTTTGTCTCAGGAACTGATAATAAGAATGCAAAAAACAGAAAGTCATTTCTATACTCTGTGTGTGTTCATCTTTCTATGTGTGTTAGACCCTGAGCTTCATAATTTTGTCTATCTGTATACTTGTATATGGTTGAGATGACAATAAAGTTCACTTTGACTTTGACTTAAGATTAAAGTGTGAGAGTAGGCCAATCCAATAGTGAACTTGATGAGCTCCACTCGTCCCACAATAATACGATCTCAATGGCTGTCCGATGATGCTGATGTCAGGAGTATCCCGAAGATCTGACGCCTGTTGAGACAGACCAGGCACCAGCATCCCATTGCTGATTTGATTGTATGTGACTTTAAAGGAACGTGAACTTGATTAGTTGGGTGAGTAAATGGTTACGTTAGAGACGTCTGTGTATATAAAGGAATATTCTGGTATGGTCTCATCACTATTGCCACATCACTGGTTTGGACTAAGCAAAATGTTGGGGCAGGTTTGCATTTGTCCATTAAAGCTTTGTATTTTATCCTGTTTATTAGTGTACTGTACTAGAATATAAAAAGCTTATTTTTCTTTATTTCACAGCCCACTACAATTGTCTGTTCTCATCTGTCCCTAAGTTTCGCTGTCTCATGTGAACAGTACGCAAAACTCACCTGAATCCTCATTATGGTCCTCTTCATTTCCTCCAGTTTCTTCTCCTTCTCTTGAATTTGCCTTTTCATTTCAGTCTTTTTCTTTTCCAGCTGACTCTGTGTGTAGACAAAAATGGAGCAGAAATGTCTGAGGCTGTTTCCTTTTGAAGAAAAAAGCTCCCTAATTGGATGGGATTAATAAAGTATCTATCTATCTATCTATCTATCTGTCTATCTATCTATCTATCTATCTAAATTGCGGCGTTTTAAGTAACCGAAAAATATAGAAATATGATTTTAAAGGGTGATATCCCTCCCATAGTCATACGGTGGTACAACTAAAATCACATCAGAGAATTATACCTTAGCGTTCTTTAATGACGATTTATGCGGTATAACAGACGAAAGGAAGCCATAGCAAGACAATATCAAGGTTGGATCTTGATCTATAGAGTCTGCCATTTTTGTCACTGCGCTGAAAGGATTTTCCGGACGGATGACATCATCCATCCATAGGCTTCAAAGGGTTTGGCTGTTATCCAAGCCTTTTTATACTGGTCTGCTCCATGTGCAGGTTCTCTCTGGTCTCCAAACAAGGAAATGGAAGGACTCAACCCCACCTCCAAAACTACAATAATAGCCCAATGCCTACACTCGACAGTTGTCCCCTTCATTCTTCAAACTGCTAAAGTAATGGTTTTCTAAATGCAGGCAGACTAGCCCCTGTGTGCCAAACTTGGCCTGCTCATGTGAATGAATCCATAAAAGTGTTTTATAGAGATAGTGACATTAACCTTAATATTATAACAAACTTATTATAACAGAGGCATAGGCAGGTGTGGAAGAACAGGGAAGATCAGAAAGGAAGGAATGGAAGGAAAGAGGAGCCAGTGGACATCAACAGAACATCTTGAAGCCGAATGTGTGAGAGACCTCAGGGACTGCACTGCAGTAGTCCAGATGTGACAAACCCAAAGCCTGGACCAGGAGTTGTGCTGCATATCATATTGTGCTCCATGTAGGGCCTGTCCTGGACTCAATGTGGGAGTACACTCATGCATACAAATATGGCCTCCTGTAAGGTGAGATAGTATGTTGACCAAACAGCCTCATCTTTATAATGAAAAACAAAGTAGGAAATCTGAGGAATAAAAAAAGAATCTAACACAATGATGGAGGAAATACACTGAAACCCAAGTAGTCTGAGCCGTGAAGCAGGAGCACTGTTTCTCACTTTTATATTAATTTCTGCGGCTATTGAAAAGCTAAACATGAATTTAATTGAACTCAACCCCAGAAGAACACCGGGACACCTTGTTCTCCGTGTCTCCATTCCCAGTGCTCTACTTACCTGTCTCCCAGTTCTCTCCACATCAGGTGTCACCGTGTTGTGATTCTTATGCTCAGTCGCCGCACACAATAAGCAGATGAAGCTCTTGTCGGTCCTACAGAAGATTTCCAGAACTTTCTGGTGTTTTGTGCACATTCTGTCCTTGAGATTTCCAGTCGGCTCCTCCAGTTTGTGTCTCTTGAAGGCTCCACATTCCCTGTGTAACTGGAGGTGAGCCTCACAGTAGGAGGCCATGCAGGTCAGACAAGTCTTTGAAGATTTCCGTTTTCTTCCAGTGCACACATCACAGGGCACGTCACCAGGTTCAATGTTGCTCTGAGATGGGGCGACATCGGCCCTCACTTCCACTTCTTTTAGATCTGTCGACATTACCTTTCTGTTAAGCTCTGGTCTCCCATCAAATATCTGTGTGCACTGAGGGCAGAGGTAGACCCCCGTTGTGTTGGATTTGTCCCAGTAGTTATTGATACAGTCCACGCAGTAGCTGTGTCCACACGGGATAGTGACCGGCTCCTTCGGGACCTCCAGACACACCAAGCAGGTGTGTTGATCCACAGACACTGAAGGTTCAGCTGCAGCCATCATGAATGGAGACTCAGTCTGGCAGACGGGCGTTATCTGTGAAGAAACAAAACTGAAATTAAATTCAATCCTGCAGAGGAATATCTTCACGCCCTTCTGCGTGATGTGTGCAGCCCCCTGAGGCAGACAAAGACCGTACAGTACACTCTGACAGACACACTTTTAATGTCTTGTTAACGCTGGCATTTTACCTTCATTGATCCAAAATTCCACCAGGAGTCACTTGCAGTATGTCTGCCTTATACGAGTTCAAGTTTAAAATCCTTTTACTATGAAGAGTTACCAATGATTGCCAGCGCTGATCCACAGACACAGAAGGTTTAGCTGAACACGCCTTGTGTTGACAGCCAGTCTGAAGAAATGAAACTGAAAGAATCGGCAGGCACATCTGATTGGATTTCCATGTGCAATCATCTCAGGACGCTCCAATTAGAACAGTTTACATTTTCTGCCCACATTTAATGCCTCACACATTGATCGCACCAATATTTGAATTTTAATTTTGCACTGACTGACTGAGAGCCAAGGCACAAGATTTAGAGAAAGAGTATGAAAAACTGGAGAGCAATGAGTTGAGAGAGAAGGAGATTTAGAATAGTGAAGGCTAGGAGCAGAGCTGGAAAGCATTTCAGTCAGAAAAAGCAAATGAAAGATCAGCAAGGTGTTGAATAAAAAAAAAATCCATGAGTAATATTTGGGGATAATTTATTGGAGGTGCATTTTTGATGTTTTTTTAAGCCATTCTGTAGTAGATTTACTTTGATGTTCGGGGTCACTGTCCTGTTGCTGCATCATCTAACTTCTACTGAGCTTCAGCTGGTGGACAGCCACACTGACCTTTGCAATTTATTTTCCCTTTGGTGGTGTCAAGGTGTCCAGGTCCCGAGAGCAACAATAATGCCTCACATCACGATGCGCCATTCACTTTACTTCACTATTGGCATGGGGCGCCCTGTTTACACCATACGTACTGCTGAGTATTCTTCCCAAACAATTCAACCTCAGTTTCATCGGTCCACTTTTTATCAGAAGTGTTTCGGAGTGTCTTTGGGAAACGTTATGCGTACAGCGATGTTTTTTGTAGAGAGTAGTGGCCTCCTCCATGGTGTCCTGCCAAGAACTCCATGCCTGTTCGATGTTTTGTGTATAGTGGACTCATAGATAGAAATGTCCACCTATTCCAATGACTCCTTCAAGCCTTAAGTTGCTACACTTTGATTTATTTTGAACTCTATCATTGAGTGTTCTGTGTTGTGCCTTTTGAGTCATTTTGGCTGGGCACCCACTTCTAAACAGAGTAACCACAGTACTAAATCATCTCCATGTACACAAAATTTGATTGACCGTAGACTGATGAATATCTAAATGAAATGACTTTGTAATCTTTTCCTGATTCATGGAATTCCTGACTGTACTGTAGATCTTCTTTTCTGCAAGGCATGCTTCACATCAGCAGATGATTCTTGTCATTAATGATCTCAAAATGTCTGAGCTTTTGTTTTTATAGTTTAAAGGAGCTCTAAACCACACCCCCAGCCCAATTTCATTGGTTTGATTCCAGGTTTCATAACTCCTGACTCCACCAAACTTTTGTTGAAGTCATTACTCGAGGGGTTCACAGACTTTTTCCAACCTACGCATGTGAATTTTTGAACAATGTGGTCAATATATTGAAGAACAATACAAGAACTGCTGCAACCTGGATGAAGATCATATTTTAAGATAACTTTATACATAAATGTGGTCATTTTCAAAGGGTTCACATACTTTTTGTTATTGCTGTTGTGGACTATGGCCGGCCGTTCACCCCGGCCAATACCCCGACGCCGCTAGATGGAGTCCTTCCGGCAGCATGGAGGTGCCCCGAATTCCAGCAGGGCATCATGGATATTGGAGTTTTCCTTCACAGCCCTGCTGGGTACCATGGGGGCCACAAGGGGACGCTGCAGGGAAGCTCAGAGGCTTGGAGGTACCTGGAGGTACATCCTGGTCACAGGGACAGAGCAAATGACGTACTTCCGGGATGAAAAAGAAGAGCTTTTGATCTGACCCAGAAGTGCTAGGAAGTCACATGGACCACTTCCGGGTCAAGGACTATAAAGGACTCTGTGAAATCCCAGACAAACGAGCTGAGCTTGGTGGCAGGGTGGCAACACGTCTCGGAGAGTGGAGGATTATTGATTATTGTGTATTGTGTTTATTTTTATGAGTATTGTGGAGAGGTGGGTGCTCTGTGCACATTATTATTGTAATAAATTCATAATTTGGACTTTTATCTGGTGTCTAACGTATTGTCTGAGGGTTCAAAGGAGCGATAGCGCCCCCTACCTGTCACACTGTAAAAAATGAGTGGCATAGAGATGAAGAGAGCTTTTGGAAAAATAAAACACAATCAGAAGGATGCAGAAGCAGGTCAGCAATGCAGTGGTCTCCTTTCAGCAGACTGAGGGTTGGTTGTTCTTAAACCAGTGCAGGATGGCTTGTGATCAACAGCCTCAAACTTATCTGACCACTAAATCTTGATTGACATTTAGAATTTCAGTGATGGGTGATAAACCTAGCGGCACGGTGGCACAGTGGTAGCGCTGCTGCCTCACAGTTAGGAGACCTGGGTTTGCTTCCCGGCTCCTCCCTGCGTGGAGTTTGCATGTTCTCCCCGTGTCTGTGTGGGTTTCCTCCCAAAGACATGCAGGTTAGGTGGATTGGCGATTCTAAATTGGCCTTTGTGTGGGTTGGCACCCTGCCCAGGATTGGTTCCTGCACCTGTGTTGGCTGGGATTGGCTCCAGCAGACCCCCATGACCCTGTGTTCAGATTCAGTGGATTGGAAGATGGATGATAAACCCAAGGAGTGGACCTCCATTCTTTGTCATACTAACCACCCCTGCTCTTTTTCTTTAGAAGTTCTCCAGAAACATTTTAAAACTATAATTTATTAGCCTAAGAGAAAACATGCAGCCTTTTAAACTTCAAATAAATCAGCAAAGCATGAACATTATATCGCACATTTAAGCACATGCTGATGAGAGTTGGGAAGTGACGATGTAGTTAAGGGAGTGCCAGAGAAGAAGTTGTATGTGACAGAAATGAGAAAAGATGTGCAGAGTTTCAAGAAAGGACAGAATCAGAAATACAGTAAAAGTAGGATAGCTAAGAATTTACAGGAAAGTAGGATGTAGTGGTGTGGACGTGTGATGAGAAGAGACCATGAATATATGGGCAAAAGAGGGATGGGAATGGACGTTCATGGGAAGAGAAAGTGAGGTGGATGGACAAAGTAAAAGAAGATCTGAAGGGGAGGAGGTGCAGGACCAAGCAGTATGGACAAGGTTCATCAAGCACATCGACCCCACAAAGAGGAAGAAGAAGTTGTTTTACTTCTCCTTCTTCCACTTTTGCATGTAACAGTTTTATTCTTTAGAAAAAGAATATCAGCTTAAATCTTAAAACTTGTTACTCATGCTATTTGGAATTCATTAGATGAGGTGATCAGGTCTCATCTTAAAGGCCCTAGATCAATGAAAGAATGTTAGGATGCAAGATGGTCCAAAAGACACAGCAGTTCCTTTGTAATTAGGAAAAACAAGTATTAGTGTGAAGGAGCACAAAAGACATATGGCAGAAAAACTATGCTTTTATTGTGGTCATTTTGGCTTTTGGTGGCTTCATGCACCAAGCTAAAGGAAAGCTAAACTGTTCTCTTTATATAAGGACTGGTAGTGCTGCGTGAGCTTGCATGTTCTCCCCATATCTGCATGGGTTTTCTCCCACAGTCCAAAGACATGCTGATTAGGTGGACTGATGATATTAAATTGGCAAATGAACTTGCAATAAACTTGTGTCCAATCCAGCTGCTGTTCCTGACTTGTGACAGATGATTGCTCTGATAAGCTCCACTTGCCCCTTGGACCCAACCCTGAATAACTGGGTTAGGAAAATGGATGGATGGGTTAAGGCATTTGCAGTCAAAAATATTAATAATAGCCCAAAATATTGTCTAATTGTTCCATTCAAAATTGATAAAAGGGTGTAAATGGCAATAATGGATGGACTGGCATCCAGACTGGAATGGAGTATAGTACTTTACCCAGAAGAGAAGCCACTGTGCGGGAATCACATGGATGAAGGTGCCAGGCTGGGTTGGTTTCCAGTCCTAGTCCCAGTCAGGTAGTCGGAATAATGGATGGACTAGGGAAATCTGAATACCGGAGACAATACATCCCCTAACATGAAAAGTGGCAGTGTTCATCTGGCTTGGTCCCAGTTTGGACACCCATGGAGTTGCCTGGGATTTGTAATTCAGAAGGGTGTCCCTGTCGGGGTTCTTGGCTGCTGCCAGGGGGGCACAGCTGGTAGAGGACTTTGAGTGTCTCATCATCATGCTTCTGATTGATCCAGTAGTGCTTCCTCGGGGTAGTGCCATGGCACCAGAATTACTTCTTCCAAGTCTAAGATAAAAGAAGGTATCTCACCCCTTTCAGGGAGTCAGAGTTGAGAGGAAGTAGGACATCACTGGCTGGAGGGAGGTGAGAAGGACAAAGAGAGATAAGGGAGAGCTGTTATTGCCTGGTGTGTAGAAGGAGCAGACGTGTAAAAGTACTTTATTCAAGTAAAGGTCACTGAATGGAACCCAGGTCTGTTGTGGTGTCAGTGCTTTGGGATTCTGGGTGCTGTTACGCCTTCTTCTGGTCACAGAGGGATTTATCAGCTCTAACTGATTCAGAGAAAACTGAAATCTTTTGTTAGCTTGAAGTTACTGAGGCAATTAGGAATTACAAAAACTCCATTAAGTGACAAATTTGGACACCAGTCACTGGTCAGATGGGTTTAGCTGGCAGATTTTCATGCTGGCATTCCTTCCAACCCAAAATCCCGGATAGAGCGGCCCAGTAAAGGAGACATTGAACTTGTAGAGGAGTTTCATTTTGTTTGTGATGCTATAAAATGAAAGGGAGCCACCTGGATAGTCCACGTAGATGCCTATTTTATTGCTGGGGAGGGTGCAAATTGTAATACTTTTTCCATTATGACTCACAGAGCAATGTGAACTAGAGCAGACCAAACAC
Organism: Polypterus bichir lapradei; assembly: GCA_026402145.1. Taxonomy (NCBI): domain Eukaryota; kingdom Metazoa; phylum Chordata; class Cladistia; order Polypteriformes; family Polypteridae; genus Polypterus; species Polypterus bichir. The sequence goes on from JANRMT010049829.1 coordinate 5,096,053, forward strand.
CAGGACTTGTCATTGCATCCAAGGAAAAACTCCTCATTCTTTCCTTTCCTTCCAACTTCTTTATACGTCACTCCAATCCTTCCTCCGTCTCCACTCCATTCGACCTCCCAGTAGCAGCGAGTCCCACTCAGAGGCTCACTGCACAGAACTTGGGGCCAGTAGTCAAATCTGTCAGGATGAGCAGGATACGGGGTCTCTGTCTTCTTGTATATCACCTGTTTGTTCCCTTCAGCCAGGTGCAGGCATTTGTGTGTTGTGTTGGGGTCCAGGGTGAGTGGACAGAAGTCTAAATGGAAAGAAAAAAAAGAAAACAATTAAAAAAACTGGCTTACATTGTGACGCAGGAAGCTAGAACTGAGGGAAGAAGTGCGTTAAACACAAAGAATACCATTGTGACCTTTAGTGCCACGTAACTGCTGTGATGTCACTGACTAAACAAAATATCTGAGATCAATAAAATGAAATGATTTGTCAACAAAGTGCTGAGAGTCAGAGGTGTAGGAAACAACTGCAGTGGTCAAGTGGACACCCCAGTCTTTACAACTTTCAAGGGGTCAGGGTGCAGTCTGTTTAGGGACATCAGGACAGGAGTGCTCTAAGAGGGATGAGCAGCTGTCAGGAAGGAAGAGAAAAGGGAAAAGGCAGTAAGCCTGGTGTCCAAACAAGAAGCTTCATATCTAAGGAGTGTTTCCCAGGCGCTGAGAATACAAGCGATATGACTTCTGAGCAGCTGGGGTGTAGAGGTTAGCTTGCTCTCCCTTTCTGTTCCTAGAGTGGAATACAAACGGCTTCAGGACATCTGATGTCACTTCCTTCCAGGAACCAAATGTCCCTTTTCTTCCAGCTCTGCTATTTGAGAGCACCTCAGAGCAGGACCCAGCTTTCATTTGTTAACTAGCATTGGAACACTGAAGTTCTTGCTTGGAAGACTCATAATAAAGATTGATGGTCATTTGTTGTATCTTTTCACAATGATTTTCTTCTCTGTCTTACCAACAACAGGGTTTACCAGGGTGGTACCCCCAAATCTTTTTCTTCCTTAGGAGGTCTTTATTACAATATTAACAGATAAAGTATCAGAGAAGAAGGAGGGATGAAGATAAAAGAGCAGGAGGAATATAAGAGAAGTGGTACCTCAGGACTTGAGAGTTACATGATGAGATAGATTAGATACCAAACGTCAAAGAGGAAATGGAGAGAGAACTGGTGTGTGATAATGAAGAAAGGAAATAAAATGGAAAGAAAATTCATGCTTAAGAGAGGCGTAAAAGAAGAGAAGCCACACTGACAAAGATTTGGGGGGGCATCTGTGACCCCGTAAAATGTAAAGCAAACAAAGTAAACAATCTTTTCTGTAGTAAGTCCAAAGAAAGAACTGCCAGCAACGAAGGGGTTTGAAGTCATATAGATTCCGGGCAGGAAGGGGAGGGTCTAGGAGAGTAGACCATGGTGGTGACGTCAGCAGAGGAAAAAGTTGTCACTTCTGCAGGGGGTGGAAGAGAGAAGATGTCAGACTAGAGCACCAACCTCTGGTTCGGTGGAAAGATGGCCATCATCAGAGCCTGTAAGCTGTCTCCCAAATGTATGTGCGTGACACGGGTAATCGTAGAGAAAGAGAGGAATATAGAGGAAGAGCAGGAATGAAGCAAAGAAGGTCAGGAGGATGAGGATAATAAAGGCAGGAGTAAGGAGATGAATGGGGCAAGGAGATCGGGGTAATGTGGAGGAAGAGCAATGAGAACAAGAAAGTGTATGAAAGAACCGATCAGGGAAAGAAAGAAAGAAAGAAAGAAAGAAAGAAAGAAAGAAAGAAAGAAAGAAAGAAAGAAAGAAAGAAAGAAAGAAAGAAAGAAATGGCATAAAGTAGAAAATAATGACCTATGTCACACAGTCCTTCATCTGGAATTTGAAACAAACTTTATCGGTGATAAATAAACCAAAAGGGAAATTAAACTATCAGAGAGTTTTCATATGGAAGCTTTATACTAACGGTGATTCATTTAACTACAAAGTACTTTGAAGCCTTCACTATTCTTGCAGTCCTTGGGTGCCATATGCTGTATATGAATGGCAGCTGGGTTACGAAGTTCTCTGTCCTTCTTGACTTTGCTAAGTGACATATCAAATGCATTCTGACCCTCTGCCAGCCGAGAACTGGATTGAATGGGCTCTGAAAGTATTATAGAAAGATGGAAGAGTTGATGGAGGACTATTAATCAATTGCGGACAACAACAACAATTTAGGGTGCTTGAAGTAAAGTAATCCTCTTGGTGCTTTAATGTCCAGGTAGAGAATCCTAACTGGAAGTACACATGGCAAGAGCATGAGGTCAAAGAAGTCAGCAATACACAGCTTAGTTAAAGGGGTGATCAGAGTATGCAGAGATCAGTTCATGGGTCTACAGTGATGAATCCACCAGAGTTTCATTTCCTCATTAAAGGACTGTGACCTTTACCGATGGGGACTTTAGGGCAGTGCTGTGATCTACAAACATGGTGGGATTTCTACCAGTAACTGAATATGTAACTTTAATTATATGGCTAAATACCAATATTGCTACTATACAGTAAATTTATATTTCATTAAAACTCACATATTTTTCTTTCTTTCTTTCTTTCTTTCTTTCTTTCTTTCTTTCTTTCTTT
>JANRMT010049829.1:5112599-5128820 GCA_026402145.1 Polypterus bichir lapradei
TATGTCACTCGCTCGCTTCTTATTGTTTCGCTGCCTTCTCAATTATATAATGCATGTTTTGTTCAGCGTATTTTGGAGCTCTTCCTGGTTTTCTACATAGTGCGTTGACAGTCAGTTCACGTGATTACGGGGGCGGCGTGATGATGTCACACGAAACTCCGCCCCCACGGCGGTCAAGCTCAACTCCATTACAGTAAATGGAGAAAAATACCTTCCAGTTATGACCATTACGCGTAGAATTTCGAAATGAAACCTGCCCAACTTTTGTAAGGAAGCTGTAAGGAATAAGCCTGCCAAATTTCAGCCTTCTACCTACACGGGAAGTTGGAGAATTAGTGATGAGTCAGTCAGTCAGTCAGTCAGTCAGTCAGTCAGTGAGTGAGTGAGTCAGTGAGGGCTTTGCCTTTTATTAGTATAGATTAAAGGAAAATGAATTGATAAAACTAGTAGGAGTGTGAAAGGCACAGCTGATAGAACTGCAAAAATAAGCATGTAAAATTAACGTTTATATAGCGCCTTTCTATAGTGAGTACAATCCCAAGATAAATAACCCACCACACAATTATTATTAATATGGAGTGTAAACCAACAGCCTCACAGATTTGAGTTCAGTACCTGAACCGCAGTGAAGAGCCCCTCTGACAAGGAGTCCTGTCCAAGGAGCTGAAAAGTAAGAGTTCTGGCAAGACAACCAACGTCTTAGGAACATCAAAGGAGGCAAAGTGGGAATTAGATAAGAAACCATCATGATATAGAGAGATTTTCAAGAAGAACACATATACATACATAAGATCCACTTGGGGTAGTAAATTGTGGAAGCCTTCCATTTTGATTGTTTCAAGTCAACAAACCTAAGAAAACACTTACATTTTAAAAGTCCATTTCTGGTCCTCAGGTTCTGCAGGATGTGACCAGAATTTTGAACACCTGAGAAGAGAAAAAAGAAAAGAAGAAGGAGAGTCTTTAATACACATAACAAACAGAACAGCTTTATCTCCTGCCTCTCTGGTCTCCAAATGTGGACACACACACAACCCACCGGCCACATCTGTCTTCACAAACTCCCAGCCATTAATCTCCTCCAGGAGCTTATTCAGATCAGACAGGCTTGTCCTCAAAGTCTCAGGCAGTAAATCTTCATTAATTTTGATTTCTGGTGCATCTCCATCACCAAGAGGGACACAGAGAAGTGATAACTTCTACATGAGGAGAAAAGAAGGATGAAGGACATGAGAAACAAAGAAGTGTGTCAAACAGGCCTACTGGTGTCTGTTAAGATTGCCTCTCTCACCCTTAGAACGTGGATGTGATCTTCTGTCTGTGAAAGCTTGGCCAGCTCAGTGGCTTTCCTCTGCAGCTCCTCGATCTCCTTCTCTAGACACTCGATGAGCTCTTCAGCCTTTCTCAATTCCCTTTGCTCATGATCTTTTATCAGTTTAATGATCTCTGACCTCAGTCTCTCAATGGACTCAAGTACAGACTTGAAGGTCTCCTCGTGTTTCTGTATTTCTTGTTGTGAAGATTCCTGATTAGAAGAGCACAGAAATTCACATCAGCCACATGAGCTTTAGTAGCTACAAAACATGGAGACACTGAGAATGTCTTCCTTTAATAAACAATGAAGAGAAATGGAATAACAAAGTATAAATGTCTCGGAGGCAGCTAAAAGACTGAAAAGAAGGAAATTCTACCTCGGGCTAGGGAGTGGCAGGGTGCACTTTCTCTTTTATCCCTGCAGACCAAACACGGGAAATTCCACCTGGGCTCAATAACGCCACTTCCGGTTCCAAGCCTGACGACACCTCTCCTGGTTCCTAGAGGAGACAATCATCCTGCCATCTACGCCAATGTGGAAAAGAAAAACATTGATGCCACAAAAAGGTTTGGGGTAGCCGCCCCATATACTTTTAAAGTTTTGGCTGAATAAGCAAAAAAAATGAGCAATGAGTCTTTACAGACAAGAGTCCAAAACAGAACCAACAGGCAGGAGGAATATGATGTTTTTTAAAGTGGGACAGGGGAAATGACGTCATTTGTACAGGAACCATAAGTGATGTCATTGAGCCCCAAACCAAAAGTGATGTCATCGGGCCCAGAACCAGAAGTTGTGTCTGTCAGCCCAGGTGGAATTTCCTGTGTTTGGTCTGCAGGAATAAAAGAGAAAGGATCAGTGCACTCTGCCACCTCCTGGCCGGGCATGGAATTACCTTCTTTTCAGCCCTTTAGTTGTGCTTGTGCGTGATTCTCTCTCTCTCTCTCTCTCTCTCTCTCTATATATATATATATATATATATATATATATATATTAAGAAGATCACATAATAGTGCCCGACCCGACACTGATTCACATGGAGGCACTCGTAAAATAAATAAACTGTTTATTTTTCTTCAGCTGCAGGGCACGTCTTCCCCATAATCCATCCAGCAACAACACAGTCCCAAGCACAGTACAGTAAATCACCACAAGTCAACACACTCTTCTTCTTTTACCACGACTCCTCCCTGGCAACCTCGTCCTCTTCCTCCCGATTCTGGCCGCTGAGTGGTGGTCGCTGGCTCCCTTTTATTGCGTACCCGGAAGTGCTCCAGGTGTTTGATTGCCAACATCCGGCTGCACTTCCGGGTAAGGTGAAACCAGTGCCCCAAAGGGGCCAGCAGCTCCTGTTGCAGCACCCCCTGGTGGCGCCTGCGGAACCCCACAGAGCTGTACAGAACTTCTGGGGAAGCCCTGGGGGAGTCCAAGGCACCTCTGCAACCCAGGGAGGCTGCCATCTAGCGTCCAGGGGGAGATACTGGGCTTCTCACCCTTGTCCTCCGACACATGTGGTGAAGGGGTTTGAAAAGTTGCTGTCAGTTTGCTCAAAATTGCTTAGTAGGAAGAATAATATCAGAGGGAGCTTTGAATTTATACATTAAACTTTCTAAAATTGGAATATCCTAAGTTGATATCATTAATCAGCAGCTATAATTCTAGCATTTTAATGCACTAATAGAAAATCTATGCATATTCCCTTCTCTCACAGCACACTCGATGCTTCAATTGTTATTTTTATTCAGTTCCACAGTGTGTGAAGAAGACACATGCGACTCACCTCAATTCTCTTTACTGCCTCCTTCATCTCCTCCAGTTTCTTCTCTTTCTCCTCAATTGTCTTTTTCACTTCATCTTTTTTGTTGTCTAGTTGACTCTGCGTGGAAGCAAAATGCAACAGAGACGTCTAAGGAGTGGGCAGAGGTGGAAAAACATGGAATCCAACAAGAGGATTATTAGAGAGAAAGGGGAAAGGAGGAGGAGGAGGATGAAGTAGAAAAGAAGAGCAAGTGGACATGAGCTGAGCATCTTGGAGCTGAATGTGTGAGGGACCTGAGGGACTGGATGAGACGGGACTGGTGGGAGAATTGTGGTCAACTGGAGAAGATGAGGGAAAGGAGCAACAGACATTCAGAGTGAGGATCTCTTTGAGAGATCAAGCATTTAGAGTTTACAGTGAAGATGATGGAGTGAAATACAGAAGCAAAAAAGAAAAAAGAGAGATCAGGTAAAAGTGGCTTGGTTTATGGTGGGAAAAAGAATAACAGAAGTCATCTTTGTCATGAAGTATAAAAAATGCTCTCAGATTGGATTTCAGAATTTGAGCGGAGGACATGTTGGTGAAGAAATAAAAGTAAGGAAATAAATCTGTTGAGAGATGTTCTCTCACAGAGGAAATGCTAACCGAAGATCATGGAGAGTAAAAGCTCATACTAATAAATTGTGACACAACATAATAATCAGCCTGAGGCAGGATGATATTTTGTCACTAAACAGGCTCAACACACACACTTACATGTGCGCTCAACAGCAAAATAAAGAAGAAGACCAGAATTCCTGGCAAAAACTCACAAAGAAAAAAACTGGGACAACAAAGACTGAGACTGGAGTACTGACCGTGTTGCTTAGCTTTGCTATTGTGTATTGCAAGTCTAAATATACAGTATGTGTGTAGTTTATATTCACAGGTCATGAAAGAATATCACTAAACTCAGTCCTGGAAGACAACCATAACACCTCAGTGTCCCAGATGACCCTTCCCATTCCTCACCTGTCTCCCACGTCTCTCTTCACTGGAGGTCACCGTGTCATGGCTTTTGTGTTCAGTTGTCGCGCACACTAAGCAGATGCAGAGATCATCAGTCCTACAGAAGAGTTCCAGAAATTCCTGATGTTCTTTGCAGAGTTTTTTTTCAGTGTTTTCAGTCGGCTCCTCCAGTTTATGTCTCATCAGAGCTTCAGACTCATAGTGGGGTTGAAGGTGAGTTTCGCAGTAGGAGACCATGCAGGTCAGGCAGTTCTTTGACGCTTTCTTTCTCTTCCCTAGACAAACATCACAGAAGACATCACCAGGTCCAGCGTAACTCTGAGACAGAGTGGCATCAGTGTTCATTTCCTCCAGGTTCTCAACTTGTTCTTCCATTGCAGTGCTCTGTTAATCTCTACCTTAAATTCTTGTTTGCACTAAGGACAGAGGTGGGCTCCCTCCACAGTTGACTTTTCCAGGTAGTTATTAGGACAGTTGAAGCAGTAGCTGTCCCCACACGGGACAGTGACAGGCTCCTTCATACGAGCAAGTGTGTTGATCCACAGGCGCTGAAGCTTCAGCCGCTGCTGTTGTGGAAGTAGATCCAGTCTAACAATAAGGTATTGTTTTTGAAGAACTGAAAGTGAAATCAACTTCATTTCCTAAGTGGAATGTCAACGCACCGGTCTACATGATGTTTGAAACCCTCTGAGGTAAACAAAGACAGGACGGTGCCACCTGACAATACAAGACTGACACTCTACTGTGGCTTCAGCTTCATTTATCTGAAGTTGTGTCAAGGCTTAGGAAAAGTTTAAATTTAAAGCATTTGACTGTAGAAGGAAAGTAAGCCACAGTATTAGCAAAGAGAGAGTTTTATATAAACAGAATAAATAAACTCTAAACTATATAACAGAAGAATACAAACACTTAATTTCATGACTAGTAGACAAAATAGGTGAGCTAAAGCTGAGTCCGCATATCCCACTTCCAGTTCTTTCACACAATGCATATTGTTTTACATTTTTAGCAGGAGTAAACATGAGAACATAAGAAATAACATAAGAACCAGAAACGTGGTCCTGACCAAGGTGGGAAAATCTCCAAGCTTCCTATGTTTGCAGGTGTGCTGTTCCTGCGGAAGCTAGTGAGTCCCTGTGTGGACTACTGAGCAGTAACTGTGAAAGCGCTACTGGAAAGAGGAGCACACTGGATTTGATTATTGTGAGATGTTACAGAACATTGCACTATGAGTATTGCTCCCCAAACGCGAACACAGACAGGCACAGAGGCACAAGTCCAAAAGCAGCACACAGTTTATTTCCTCGTGGGGCAGCTCTATTCCCCAGCTCCCTACCTCTGAGCACAGTCTACAACAAACACTTAACAATACTGCTCAGTCCCTTTTCTTCTTCTTTCCTTTTTCCTTTCTCTTTCTCTCTCTCTTTTCTCTTCTCTGCCACCTCCACTCCTCTCCACGGAAGCTTTGTCCATCAGCTGCCAACTCTGGCTCTTCAAACGGAGTGAGGCGGCCTCCTTAATAGTGCCCCTGGAAGTGCTCCAGGTGCAATTTGATCCTCTTCTGGTAGTACTCCTGGGTGTGGTGGAAGTACTGTAAGGGTCCCTGGAAGTACTCCATGTGTTCCCGGATCCTCTTACAGCAGCACTTCCGGGTGTGTTGGAAGTGCTGCAGACCAGGGCTCTGGAACTGCCCATTCGCCCCCTGGTGGGGGTCACAGGCCCCAGCAGGTTTCAGATTCCAATGCCCCAATGCAATTCAGGGGAGTTGTCCTCTCATGTTCCAGGGGAGATATTGGTGTGAAACTGTCCTCTCCTTCCATCACAGGAATGTCCCGGCCAGGCAAGGGCACCAGCCGCCCGTCACAATATATATACATACATATATATATATGTGAGTGTCAAACAGATTGGAGCAGCAACAGCTGTTAAGCATTTGCTGTACTGGTCCATGGTTTGTGATGAAGGACCTGAGTGTTTCAAAAGGCAAAACTGTTGTTCACCAGTCGATTTGCATCCCTGTCCTCCCCCATGCTCATGAGCTGTGAGTAATGAATGAAATAATGGAATGACAAGTTCAAGCGGTATAAATGAAGATTCTTCACAGGGTGGCTGGGGTGACTTTCTGATCAGGTGAGAAGGTCAGTGATCCAGGGAGAGCTTCAGAGTAGAGTATCTGCTCCTCCAGGTTGAGAGGAGTCAAGTTAGCTGAGGGTGTTTGGGTATGTTGTTGGGCTAAGACCCTGCAGCAGACCCATTGCATTCTGGAGAGTTTATTGCCCTGGTTGGCTGAGAATACCTGGGGGTACCTTGGGAAAAGCTGGAATGTGTAGCTCAAGACAGACACTGTGACCGTCACCGGGAAAAACAGTTTAGAAAACAGGATGAGATGCGTATAACTAACAAAAGTATCAGCATAATAGGATAAGTAGCAGAAACTGACAGTGTTCATGAGGGACATGTATAATTATCTTCCTTTATTTTTTGTATGAATTAATGACATTTTTGTTAGTACAAGACGTATATTCCAACCCAATAGGAATCATTTACTGCTCAATTTAGATTAGAAGAATTTTCAACTTTCCTCAAATTTAGTTCTCTTTTACTCTTTGTTTTTGCTGTTGTTGCTTGGAAACTTTGAGGTGACTGGTGGCTGTTGATCTGACACGGTAGGTTTGTTCTACTTGGACTGTAATACAATGGGGATTTGTAACTGGGGTGATATATCAGATGACTGGGAATCTGTGCTTCCTGCTCTTAGTTTCACATACACAATACGCTCCTGGCAATCCATAAACAGCAATGCCACATCAAAGTAATGCCGTAGCAACCGTAAAAAAATATCCATACAATGAATATGTCTACGGAAAACAATAACAGTGTTAAGATGTTAAATAATCATCACTAAAACAAGAAACTCTAAATGTGAAACTGAATTAAAGATTTGAGTTCTCCATTATAAAAAACAGAAACAGAGCCCAAATCTGTGAAGACAAAATGTCAAACTTTGCCTGAAAAAAATAAGAAAGAACCAGATCAAGTAATCATTTTTGTATCTTTTGTCCCCACCATTATCTTATTTGGTAAGAGGTGAAGTTAGTGATAAAGCTGACATTTAAAATAGCCCACTGCTTTCATGTAAAAATGCTTCCTTGAAGGCAGGAGAAGTGAAAATCATTAGGTTTTGTAAACTGGAATGTTAAAGGCTTATATCATGTCTGTAAAGGAATAGTCCACTCAAAAATTATATTTTAGTGTCTGCAGTGATGGCCAAAAATGTTTATAGGAATACTTCACCCAAAATGATATTTTTTGTGTATGTTACTTAGCCCCTGAAGTTTGCAGTAATGATTGAGAAATAAAATCTAATCTCATGCTTTCTGATATAAGTAACATTAAAAAATATCATTCTCGGGTGTAGTATTCCTTTCATGCCATGTTTTAATAGAAAATGAAGAGAACAAAATCCTTGATACGGTACACGTCAGCTCCGACCAATTGCTTTTTGTTGAAAGGTCAAATTGTCTCCATGCCGGATGCTGCCAGCCTGCTCATGAACACATAATAGTAGCTCAGTGGTTCTCAACCTGTGGGACGGGCCCCCCTAGGGGGGCGCGAAGTAACAAAAAGGGGGGGGGGCGTGAAGATGTGAAAAAAAGAAAACAAGAATCAAAAATATGAAAAAAAAATCTGTTGAAACCAAAACAAATGAACTTAAACTACATTATGATACTAGAACAATAAATACAGAGTTAGATAAACGTCCATAAAAGTTAAGTAGGTATAATAAAATATGCATCTACATTTAAAAAAAATGTTAGGGGGGGGCGCGATTAAAACTGTTATGAAAACTCGGGTCGCAAATAATTAAAAGTTGAGAAACGCTGCAGTTGGTAATAACGAAGACAAAGGTGAGGAGGAGCTCCAGATGCACTGAGCAGGTGTATTGATCCAGAGAGACTGTGGGTGACAAGCCTTTTAGACATGGAGGCAAAAAAAGTGAAACTCACCTTACATCCTTAAAGGAAGTGACATGTGAAATGCTACTTAAACAATAAATTTTGTTTTCCACATTTCCTTTTACTATCATTATCTAGGCCACAGCCACAGATGGCCCAACAAAGTGGTCCCTCAGTGGCCAGAAGACTGATAATGTCGGAGTGCTGTGATTTTAATTCATGTTTCCTCCTAATTGCAGCAAAGTCTTATCAATGCTGAGATGAAATAGATCTAGTGCTAAACACAACTAAATAAGATATTTTTAATTGTAAGATGGCTTGTTTTTTGGAGCCAATGTGTTCAGCATGTTTGATAACAGAAGGATAAGGCTTTGAATTTACTGTATCAGTTATCTTAACTGCTCTCCACAAATGCTGTAAATGTGTGCTGATCTTGGGAAATGTCACTAGAATTTAACCCTTGAAACTGTGAGAGCTTTAAAGAGTACCGAGTGAATTTCTGGTTGAACAAGTCTACATTTACTCTGTCCTTCCATCCATTTTTTTCTTGATTTTTAAACCTGTTTAATCCAACTCAGGTTTGAAGAGGTGATGAGATTGCAAGCCACTGCAACAGGCTTAGATCAAAAATACACAAACATCTAACAATAAGCGACTCACACTGAGCTGATTTCTCCAGGGGTAGCATCTCTCTGTCAGTGCTGGGACCTTTACAGGATGTTTTGGCTAACCCTGCATGATTCCAAAAACTCAGCATCAGTAGTTTTTAGTTTCCTTTGGTCTGCAGCTTGATTTGTTCAACTTTCAGCTGTGAAGAAAACTATGTTTCATGCCTGGAATCTTCATATATTCACTTCCTCTGACACTTACAGATTCCCAAAAGGTGAGGGATGTCTAGACGACATGTCTGTAATAATCAACTGCTCTCCAGACATGTTTATGGCTGTTAGGTTGTACTTCATCACGAGGCTCTGGTGTAGACATTTAACCCATTACAGTATAGACAATTCATCTGGCGTCACTACACCCTCACATCTGACATCAAACAAAGCTTTTGGGGTAAAACACTTTTTTTCATTTTGGTGAGATGAATTAGTTTAAGTTTCTGTAATTTTTGAGTTAGCATGATTTCCTATTGTTTGCAATGTTTAAGATTATAGACTCCTAAAAAACAATGTGACTTTAGCCAGTAGCCTCTTTTTCTCATGGAACCGCTGAGGTTAAGCGCCATTTTCTTAGCGTTTGCTTTAGAATAAAACCTCAGAGGAGAGGCAGGTTATCTTAAATTGTGTTACTTTTAATTAAAAGCCTAACTTTTAAATAACACCCAATAAATATGAATATCCACAAAGAGAACCTTAGTGGTCCAAGGTTCCATATGTGTGCACAAATAAAGAGCTATACCAATACAGGATTAATTACTGTGACAAAAGGTGAAGAGTTACTCAAAACATACAATATTTTACAATTTATTAATAGCAAATGCAAAAGTATATCAGTAACAGAATAGAATAAAGTTAGATAAATGCTGAAATACAGAAAATGAGAAATGCACAGACTTGTATTCCAGAGAGCATAATTCCTCCTCTTCCCATTGTAGACAAAATATTATATTTTTATACACTATGAGAACCAATAACGAATAATTCAAGTCAGAGATCAAAACTCATCCAATGGAACAAAGAGTGGCCACATAAAACATCAGTAGAGTCCTTATTTACATTTAAAGCATGTGTTTATTCAAAGCAATGTGGAGTTCGTTGGTTGTGTGTGACTATTCAATATGCCTTACTTTCATGGCAGTAGTTGTTCCTGTCAGAGGCACATCTGCTTTGCTGCTTGGCATGAGGCTTGTGGCTGCATTGCCACTTACCTTGAGAAGGACCTGAAGCCAAAATTTGTGGCCAAGGTACCCTGATTCCTGAATTGTGCTACATGTTTCATGGCATAAGCTTTCAATTAAGACCAAAATTCGAGTTTGAGGCCCAGTTGCTCTCAAGTTATTATTTACAGATAGACAGACCTTAGCATTTAATTTTTAGATTAAGGACTCGGGAACTGCAAATCAGACATCTGAAGACTTTCTGCAATTTAACATCATAAGCTGAAGTACCTACAAAGATATACAGCTTATTTCTAGTGGAACTCAAACTAGGTAGGCACTACGTAAGACTGATGGTGAAGTGCCCAAGATGGCAAGGGTTCTTCAGCCAAACAAATATAGACTCAGCCAGCTGTAATCAAATGATCCAACTTTCCAGTTTTGTTTTCTGCAAATTGACAAAGACAGTATCTCTGATGCATCAGAAAAGGAGTTTGTTAAATAACACATCACATCATTGACAGATCTGGACCAATGCATGTCAATCACACAACATTGCCGCCATGCTTCCCTTGTACCTTCACATAGTGGAGAGCCACACTTGCCCAACCGTTCAAAGTTGGCCTTAAATATTCTGGCATTGCTTCACAACAGAGCAGATGCTGAAATATTTTTTACCTCAAATGAATTTGATTCATAAATCAGAAATCATCTTTCTATAAAAAACGCTTAATGGAGCATCGACTTTAAAAACAGCAGGAGATTCATGTCGGCCGGAGAGATGGCACAGGCTTCGAATGTTTCCGAGTATCATCACAGAAAACATCAGGACACTTCAGCAGAGTAGAATGAGTGTAAAACTTTGTGTATATGTTGCATTGAGAGCATTAGTAAAAAAATTACGCATGTCAATAAAACTTTCTGTGTTCAAAGAGGTGATGTCAGTGAAAATCAAAATTTAAGGGTGGCAAGCCTGAGTGAAACAAACACAATTAATAGCTGGACAACAGGTTGAAAGAAGGGCTACACAACAACGCTGTCACGCATACACATCAGAGGGTCACCTTCTGGGCTCATCAGTGGTAAGCACTACCACTCTGGGACACAAGATGGTGCTGGCAACTGACTCTGCCCCTTCTGGTCTGAGGACTATAAGACTGATACAATCCTAAAAGATGGCAATGCATTTGTGAAAGAGCAGACCACCAGATGGTGTTCCTATCTAAACTGACAACCTTACAGATAATAACTTTCCCTTTCTTTCAAGGGCTCTGTAACCCGCCTATTGTTTTTTGTTCTTGTTTGCACCATCTTGCGCTTGCTTATTTTAACTTGCTGGCAGAGATATTAAAAGGGACAACCTGGTTAGCAGTCCAATATTTCTTTTTTGGACTTGTGTGTGTCCTCGGTCAAAGACAATGCATTAATCAATGGAATCAATCCTGGTCCCCTGGCAGGAACGTACCTTGGACTGGCCCATCAAAGGGCACACTCACACATTCCCATAGAGAGTCAGGTCTGAATTGCCAACTAAAGTAAAGTACACAACATTGGGACTGGGGCTGGAAACTGGAGAGTGCAGGGAAGAATCTACAGGGAAACTGGAAGAACATGGAAATTCTGCACAGACAATGTTGGGGATGAACTGAGTGACCTATAGCTGCTAACCACTGAGCTCCTAGACTGAAGCAAAATGAAATACACGGAATTAAAAAGAGTTAATCAATCAGTTCTAATCTGAGTTGCACTCACTTTTTCATCTTTAAAAATCAAATTAGGATTTCAAATTATGGGTGACAGGGACTCAACAATCATGTCACTTGTGTCCTCACATTTTTGCTTGATGTTTTACTTCAGGATGAGTTTAAATTTTAAACTACAGGGTGGCCTATACTTATGTATATGATTGAAAAGGCATTATTATCAGCAAACAACCAATGTTATTATCAAGTAACATAATGGCACATGAACATTAAGAACCTTAAATATTTTTTCATCCCCTGTTCTCCATGGCATGATCCACCAATGCACCCTTCGGATCGATACGCGCCTGAAGACGAAGAGCTACGTTGTAACATGTGCCACCTGGTGAACTTAAGTCAATGCTGTGAGCAGCAAATATATTTTTATACCGGTCCATTTAGAGTATAAAGTACTGCTGCCATGTGCCACACTCCAGTTAGGGATAGTAAATCATGAAAACCTCAAACTCAACACCATAAATACTGACTTACACTGTAAAAGTCCATTTCTGCTCCTCAGATTCTGCAAGGTATAACCTGGATAAGAAGGAGAGAAAGAGAAAACAGAACGTGAGTTCCGAGCTCTTCTCTCATAGTAGCACCTCTATAAATTCACATGAGGACACCCAACTCACCGGTCACACTGGTCTTCACAAACTCCCAGCTACTAATCTCCTCCAGACACCTCTGCAGATCAGACAGGTCGTTTTTCAGGGTGTTAGGGAAAAAATCTTCATTAATAGTGACATTAGGTGAGACTCCATCTTGCAGAGGGACACAAAGGGAAGGGAACGTCTACAAAAGAAGATGAGAGGGAAGAAGACCATGTGAGACAATGACTTGTGTTAAACAGGCCCACTGGCGTCCTTTAGATTTGCCCTCTGACCTTTATGAAATGGATGTGGTCATCTGTCTGTGAAAGTTGGGCCAGCTCTGCATCTCTCCTCTTCAGCTCCACAATCTCCTTCTCCAATGGCTTGATGATCTCTTCAGCCATTCTCACCTTCTTTTGTTTGTGATCATTAATCAGAGCAGTGACTTCTGACCACAGCCTCGTAATGGACTGAAGTATAGCTGTAAAGGCCTTGTCATTTTCAGTAATTTCTTTATCCGCAGAGTTCTGGTTTAGAAGATATATATTGAATTAATTCAAAATGCAACCACTTAATAGCAAATAGCAATAAAAGAGTGTAATGGTATAAAAATATAATACATGAAGAATAAATGTTCAAAACTCACAATACTGAACTGTGACTCAAACAACACATAACTTGGACTTCAAATACAAACCAAAATGTGAATCATGTGAGCTAACACCACTTAACCTGCCAGCAATAAGGACACCTGGGTGAACAGCCAGCCATTAAAAGACCTGGACTTGGACTTTACGTCAACAGAACTTGGACCATAACATCAACTATAAGAACTTGGACTGTAACATCAACAGAACCTCCTTAAACTTTTAAACTCTGCACTCTAAATCCCATTTTAAACACGCTCTGTATATTTTAAATGACTGTCATAGATTGATTTTAAATTCTGTATCTTTACTGACTTGAACCTCGTATCTTTTAGATCATTCAGATAAAATTCATCAATGATACACTTGGCGTAGTCAGTGGACGGGTTTTGGGATAACCATGGCTTGTAGTTACTTTAAAATTTAATATAATTGATGTTCAAGAGTTCACTTATCTTAGCAGCCTGCTTACCTGCGACAACCACACTACGGCCGAGATTAAGACGCGCTTTGGCAAGGCATCTTCTACCATGAGCAGATTCAGGAAAATATGGGCTTCTTCTTCACATACACCAAGATGAAAGTATATAACAGTGTTATCATCCCAATTCTTCCATATGGTTCATATGAAGGCACCACACACTAAACTGGACTGCTTTAATTCACGCTGCCTAAACTTAATCATGCATATATGATAATAAAAAATGACCACTACAGATGAGGTACGGACATGAGCTGCCCAGCTGCCCATCAGTCTCAAACTACAGAAAAGACGCCTGGCTTGATTCAGCCATCTAATATGTATGTGACGCGTGAGTCCCTGTCTTGCACCCCAAAACACGAGGCTGAGTCTCAGTACTTTAGCAAAACCAACGTTATTCAGCCTGAAACAGGAATAGCAAGGTTATTTATTGCACAGACACAGCAAATGGGCATAGTCGGGGCCAGGTCAGTGGCCAAGTTCTACTGTTCTCTGCATTTATAATGACCCTTGCATCACCCATCGGCCACAGGCACATATACTGTAGTGCAATCTCAATCGGCTCGTAGTTGTTTCAATGGCACTATGTTGCTGTGCTGTGAACTTGTGATTGCATCTTTGACGCATAAGCAGTCCTCCACAGACGAGGCAGTCGCGATTCAGAGTGTCGTCCTGTTGGGTGGGGTCCTAAAAGAGTTCACAAACCTCAAAGTATGGACAACAGCAGACTACCTAAACAGACCATGCAGTGGGCCTTCTGCAGACCAAGGATGACCTCGACGTTAAACATTAATAAAGACTTTCACTTATTGGGTATGAATTGGACAGAAGCACAATCACTGGCACTTGACAAATCTCATCTTATTTCTGCCTTAAGTACCACTGGGCAAAAAAAAAAAAACCTGATGTAGCAACGAGCATAATATTGTGGGTAACAGTCATCTTAAGGTGTAATATTTGTAGCATAAATACTGGCAGGATTTTTGTGGTAACTATGACTAATGGTTATGCTAAAGTAGAATATTTATTGCATATGAAGAAGAAAGAGCCAGAGGAACAGAATGTTAGCATTCCTGGATGCCCAGTGACAAGTAGATGGCATCTGGGTTCTCCAGATTTTCTAATTCTGTTCTAGCTATTGTAGCTGAGCCTTAAAAATGATAGTGTAGGAGATACAGAGCTTGCATTTAGATGTTGAGAAAGATAACCTGAAGATCATGCTAGAAGAGACGTCTTCATAAGAAAGCAGCACGGTGAGCAGGCACCTGCTTTGGTGACTGGCACAGGTGTAGCTCCGGTCTGAACCCCAACCTTCAGTTTGCTTGTGCACAGCTAGCAAGTCTATATGCTTGAAGCAGCTATCCACATGCGGGAAGACCTGTACATGTGGGGGCGCTATAAAGCAGATACCTAACACTCATGTAAACAATATCGTTAACAGTTAATATAGTGTTTGTGAACCAAAATAATGAACACAGAAAATCTTTATAAGAATATATTTAAGAAATAGTAATAAGAGCACCTAGAGTGGGTGACCGCCATATACTCACAGGGGTTAGCAGCTGAGAAGAGACATCTTCAATACAAAGCAGCGTGGTGAGCAGACACTTGGTTTGGTGATTGGCACAGGTGTAGACTTGGTTCTGAACACCGCCGTTCGGTCTGCCTGTGCTGAGCTGCTAAGTCTCATTGCTTAAAGCAGCTGCCCACATACAGATAAGGCTATGTGTGTGGGGCGCTATAAAGCAGTTATATTAGGGCAAAATTACATAATAATACAAAGAGAAAGTGATAAATGGCAGATAATTCAAACAAAAGTTTGAAAAGATTCAAACTTTAATTATTAAAATAAAATAGGCCCATACTGTAAGACCTTAGATGAGTGGAGTGAAGAGCACACCATTATTTGGTTATCAGCGGAGTTCTCTCAAAATGTCATTCAGGTAATTTTTAAAACTCATCATCACCTTATTCTCAAATTCATCACTTAGTACAGACTTTAGTTTTCACACCATTTATATATATATGGCAGTATTTCCCACATTAATTTCCCAGTTTTCACTGGAACATGAATGATTTCAGATATTAATTAAAGTTCAAGTCTCACCTACAACCCGAATGCCTTGAGGAGTTCAAAAGAGACACAAATGACCCACCTGAATCCTCATCACGCTGTTCTGCAGCGTCTCCAGTTTCCGCTCTTTCTCTTCAATTCTCTTCTTCATTTCCACCTTTTTTTTTCTCCACCTGACTCTGTGTGGGCACAAAGTGGAGGAGTGAGAATGAAAGACATGGACGGAAATTAGATGAAGATGCTAATGGGGATTACTGATACTAAGGGATATTAAAGAATAGCAGAATAAGGAGGAACTTGTATATTTAAGGTGCTATATAAATAAAATATATTATTATTAATATTATTATTATTATTAAAGACTAGCAACTGGTGGAATTAATTCATGGGTCATTTTATACTCTGCCACAGAGTCTGTCCGTGTTACTGCCTAGGAGAAGGCTGCATCATCAGGTTGATGTTTATTTTAAACTCAGAAACAGAAATAATTCACCCTGTTATTAATACTGTAAAAAAGAGCCATTCTGAGTGCTGGTGACTTCAACCAGACTACTATGGCTAGACCAAACCTCTATCAGAATGCTCCTTTTCTGAACAAAACAACCTGTGGTCCATCTGGACAGGACTTGTCATTTTACTGCCACCTACAAACCACAACAGCTCTCCCTTATCCAAGACAGAAGTTCTCATTTGTGTTTTTGAGGGGTTGTTGTTTGTTATTAGCTAATAGCTAGTGTGTGCTGAGGTTCCTACTGTCACTATATAAATGCAACTAATTAATTAATCCCTTCTATTGGCCATCAGACTCTATGATTCATTTGATGACT
>JANRMT010049829.1:5135282-5151958 GCA_026402145.1 Polypterus bichir lapradei
ATAATAATAATAATAATAATAATAATAATAATAATAATAATAATAATTAATGCTCTGTGTATGGATCTCACCTACAGGTTACATTCAAGCCCTTGGCTTTCTCTTTCTTACCTGAGTAATGAGTGAAGAGTTTGTTTCATCCACTGAAGGCAAATATGATGTGACAACAGACAACATAAAACATCTTTGAACTTTAAAACTGAAAAGAAGAGAAGAAATCTCCCTGGCCTGAGTGCTTCACAAACGTTTCAGGTGCTGAAGCTCACTCTAAGATATTTGCCACTTTCTGTTTCTTTGATTTTATTCATAAAGGAAAAAATCAAAAGCTACAGTTCTGTATACTGCTGCTGGATTATGTGAATTTCCCCTTGGGATTAATAAAGTATCTATCTATCTATCTATCTATCTATCTATCTATCTATCTATCCATCCATTTAATAAATCTCATTGCTGATCACAAGTCCTCTCAGGACAGAATCAGGACAAGTCTGGAGTGGTTTCTACTCCTGCATACTCATTTATTATACTGTACACCATCTTTCACACTGTATGACCTCAAACCATCATATAGCACCATTACTGTGTATCAGCGTTTCTCAACCTTTAATTATTTGCGACCCGAGTTTTCATAACAGTTTTATTCATGCCCCCCTAACACGCCCCCTAACGTTTTTTTGAAATGTAGATGCATATGTTATTATACCTACTTAACTTTTATCGAACTTCATATTTATTTTTCTAGTATCAGAATGTAGTTAAATTTAATTTGTTTTGGTTTCAACAGATGTTTTTTTCATATTTTTGATTCTTGTTTTCTTTTTATTTTTTTTTGTTTTCTTTTTTTCACATCTTCGCACCGCCCTTTTTGTTACTTCGTGCCCCCCTGGGGCCGCCCCACAGGTTGAGAACCACTGCTGTATATATCTCTTTTTGTATATAGCACCTTTCAACACTATCTCAAACCATTACACCCCAGGAAGAACAACACAAGTTACTAAGATATATACGTAACTACTGAACAATCACTTCATCTAATAACACACATTATTGCACTTTTCATCTTTCCCACTTTTAAGTCCTGAACGACATGACTGGCAACATCTTTCATCAGAGCCCACCCTTAGACGTTAACGTCCATATTAAGGAGCCTTTGTTAAACTGTGATGTCTGCCAGTCTGATGCTCTGATTCTTGAGCCATTCTTCATCCCTGCTGCTCTTGTCATTGAACGCTGTATGAACTTCCATCTCTTCTGCTGGTCACTTCCACAGCTCTCCAGTTCTTTGGTCTACACGCCTTATTGAGCTCATCTGAGTTTATGAACTCCTTTAAATTCACAGAATGTCTATTGTTCTGTTCTATTTGAAGTGTCTCCAGGGCCCACCTTACAGTTCTTACTGCAGATTTGTCTGAGTGGACAGTTTTCTGGACGTTGTTTTCTTCATGCCGTGACGCTACTCTTTTTCTCTTTATCTCTTTCTTTCTCTCACTCTCTTTCTTTGGTTTTTCAGGTTACACATTTTTCTTAGTTGCCTCTATGACACTTTCTTATATACAAAGTTGAATTTGTGTTTGTCTAGCATGCAGATCAATGCATCTCTCCAGCAAATTTTGCACAAATTTCCCATTTTAGAATATTGAAAACATTTTGATGAGAACAGTCCATTCGCCCTACAAGCTTATTGTATTTACCTCGATTGTCCACAATAACACCAAGTTCAGATCTGAAGGTCCCTAAAGCCCTACAGTCCACCACACTGTCTTCTCAGATATTCCACCTCTATGTGTTTCTTTGCATGATGAAATTCTTTCTAAAATTTCTGCAGAATGTCCCCTTAAGTTTCCTAACATGTCTCGTGTTCTTGTTACAGAATTTATTTTAAAGTACCAAATTTGATCCACTCTACAAATCCACCTCACAATTTTAAACACCTCCACCTTGTCAACTCATAATCTCCAGTTTCATAAACTGTAAAGATTCATCTCCTTCAATCTTTAATCATAGCTCAGAGCTTTAAGTCCTCTAATCAGCCTTGCACTTCCCTGGACTTAATCTCACACGATTACATCTTCTTTGTGATATGGAGACCAAAACTGCGCAGAGTACTAAAGGGGATCCCTCACCTCACTAGCGTGTACTACAACTTAAGCATAACCTCCATTGACTGCTACTCCACACCTAATGCTTTATGTATTTCTTGATTTGTTCAGGGGGTCTTCCAAAATTCCAAAATTAACTTGTCATCCCAATGCCAGGTCCCCTTGTTAGAGTGACATAAAGATTGGTGTTCTCTTGTGTGAGTCTTGTAAATCCATCGCCATGTCCCCTTCTCTCAGGCTCTATCTGTCATTCTAAACTCTTCACTTCAGACTCGTCGATTCGCTCTTTTGGTTTTATTCCTCTGTTCAGGTCACTTTGGGGTTGGGTCATCTTCGTCAGGGTTCTGTTGGGAATTTTCTGGATTCATCATCGACGAGTAATTTAGCTGAGCAGTCCATCTGCTAAAGTCGATATGTCAAGCCGCCAGTGCAAATGTGGAGAAGCATCAGAGGACTGAGAAGAAGGAAGTGACTCGTTCAGTCATCCATCCATTTTGATTATTATTATTATTTGATTATCAATTCTAACTGTGAACTGTGGCACATTCCTAATAGATGACGACTTTAATTTTCATATCGATAATCAGTGTGACCTGAAATCAAAAGAATTCATGAACCTTCTGGACTCTTCTGATTTGAGACAGCACGTGAGTCAGCCAACAGCCACAAAGCAGGGCACACGTTGGGCTTAGTGATTACTAAAGGACTAAAAGATCATCGATGCTGGTTTATTGGACCATTTTCTGTTACTACTTAATATAGAAATAATCATAGAAAAAATTAACGAGAAGCACATTGTTAAAAAATGCTTCTTTGATTCATCTGCAGCTTCAAAGTTAACATTTTAAGCAACCAGTCCATTTAAAGTGCCTACTACAATAGCGAGGATAATGTAAATAGTAATGTGGAAATTTTTAATACTAAAGTGAGAGTTGCTGCTGACATAGTCGCTCTTGAAAAAACAGTTAAGAAATCTTCTAGCATTGTTACACTATGGAAGACCTAAAGAGTGTCTGATCTAAAGAGAACATGCCGGAGAGCTGAGCGTAAATGGAGAAAAACGAAACCGATTATTCACTATGAAATATTGAGGGCTAAAATATCAGAATACAACAACATAGCCCATCTTGAGAGGCGATGTTATTTCTCTACAATTATAAATAACAATGCTACTAATCCCAGAGTCTTATTATCTACTGTTGATCATCTGCTAAACTCAGGTCACAATGGAATGCCTCCAAAATACTTCCAGTGAAACTTGTGAGGCTTTTGCTATATTTTTGTTAATCACAAAATAAATGATATTAGAAATAATATAGTACATCTCCCCAATACTGATCCTCTTAAACCCTGGTACTGCATTTTAAACAAATTAAATTCCTTCACCAGAATAGATTTACCTGATTTATATAAAATAATTTCCCAACTGAGACCCTCCACCTGCATCCTTGACCCAATACCAACACGTTTTTTCAAAGAAGTATCGGGCATGCTAATTGATAATGTTCTTGACATAGTAAACTCATCCTTAGATATGGGGGTCTTCCCAGACTGTCTTAAGACTGCTGTAGTTAAACCCCTGCTCAAGAAAAATAATCTCGAAAATTTTAGCCCTATTTCTAACCATTCTTTCTTAAGTAAAGTCCTAGAGAAGACAGTCATTACACAGCTAAATGACCACCTCAACAAACCTGCTACTCTTTATAAATTTCAGTCAGGTTTCAGAACAAATCACAGCACAGAAACTGCACTCGTTAAAGTAGTAAATGACTTGCGGGTCAATGCAGACAGAGGCCGTCGATCTGTTCTCATCCTCTTAGATCTGAGTGCCGCATTTGATACCATTGATCACAATATTCTTAGAAATCACCTTAGTCAATGGGTGGGCATCTCTGGCAGGGTCTTCTATTGGTCTGAGTCTTACTTGACCTCTGATATTCTATATATGGTGACCCACAAGGATCTCTCCTGGGTCCGCTGCTCTTTTTGATCTCCATGCTTCCATCAGGTCAGATTATCTCAAGGCATAACGTGAGCTACCACAGCTATGCTGATGACACACAACTGTATTTATCAATAGCGCCTGATGACCCCGACTCTCTTGATTCACTGACAAAATGTCTTACTTGTCTTTCTGAATCGATGAGTAAAATTTTCTAAAACTAAATAAGGAGAAAAAAGAAATTTTAGTGATTAGCAAAAATGAATATAATGAGGGTATTAGAAATAAACTTGATCCATTAGGCTTAAAAGTCAAGACAGAGGTAAAGAATTTAGGGGTAATTATTGACTCTGACCTGAATTTTAAATTACATATTAATCAGATTACTAGGGCAGCATTTTTTCACTTAATAAATATAGCAACAGTTAGACCTCTTATAACATTGGAAGATGCTGAGTAATTAGTTCACGCTTTGTTTTCAGTCAGATAGATTACTGTAACGCACTCCTCTCAGGACTACCCAAAAAAACATAAATCGATGGCAATGGCTGCAGAATGAAGCTGCCAGAATCTTAACTAGGAAAAGAAAGCCAGTTCTGATGTCACTACACTGGTTACCTGTGTCATTCAGAATTGACTTTAAAATCCTGCTTATGGTTTACAAAGCCTTTAATAATCTGCTCCATCTTATATCTCTTAATGTCTTTCGCCTTACACTCCACGTCATAACTTTAGATCTTCAAATGAGTGTCTGCTTATAATTCCAAGAGCTAAACTTAAAAGAAGTAGTGAGGTGGCCTTCTGATGTTATCCACCTAAAATATGGAATGCGAGTTAGATAGAAATTCTCCAGGCTAATACAGCGGAGCACTTTAAAAAACTGCTAAAAACCCATTAGTTTAACACGGCTCTCTCACAGCCTCATTTTAGTTTAATCCTGCTATTCTGTATATGCATTGAATTATCATTTTGGTCATATCTCCACACTCTGTACTAAGCCCTGCTTTCTCTGCTGTTCTCTTTTCGGTTTCCTGTGGTGATAATCTGCGCCACCACCACCTGATCAGGGCACCATGCAGTCCTTACATTGATGGGCTGAAGGTCCACATGACCATCATCATCAAATTGTTCCACATGAAGCCTGAATACCATGAGGACTGATTGAGGTCATTTATGTTAGGTGGAATGCCCACTGGGGGCTGGGTGGTCTTATGGCCTCTGACCCCCTGCAGATTTTTTTTTTTTTGTCCTCCCAGGCCATCAGACCTTACTTTATTCTATATTAATTAGTATTGCCTAATTTTATTTTTATATTTTGTCCTTTTTTCTCAATCTTTATCATGTAAAGCACTTTGAGCTAAATCATTTGTATAAAAATGTGCTATAGAAATAAATGTTGTTGTTGCTGTTGCTGTTAAGAAGCTCCTCAGATCGATTACAGGATTGCCTGTCCTGGTCATCACAGGCACATCCATAAAGTGCAAGGCTTGAAGTGAAAAGTAACCAAAACCACAGGGCTTTGGGACTGGAGAAGGAGATTGGAGAAGAGTCAGAAAAATCCACATGGAAGCTTTGGGAACATGAAAATTTCCAACATAATGGTGTGAATTGCGTGGAGCAGAACTTGGAGTGCTGGAGATGTGAGTCTGGTGGATGAAATGAAATAAGCGCAACTGAAATCAGGTTCAGATCTCTGCTTCCCACTCGTTCTTCATTATTTGCAAGCTAAATTCAGATTTTAGATTCTGGGTGACAGGGATACTTCCCTTGTGTCATGCCTGTCCCCATGGCTTTGCCTGAAATTCTACTAGAGGCTGAGTTTAAATTTTAAACCTTTAAGAGGACACCACCATGTAGCCATTGAGAGTACTGGACATAAACTGGGGGTCAAGGGGGGCACCTAATAGAACAAAGTTGTCAGCTTGATGTCCAATGAATGGAAGTCAGCTCACTGTCATGTCTTCTCCCTTTCCACCTGATGAAGGATGGGGGGGGGGTCCTATAACAACAGCTGTCCTGTGTCACTCTGGTGGGAGAAATAGCTGGGAGGAATGAGGTGCCAGGTGGCCTGGAATTTGTTTCTATTCTTTAAAATATCAAGAGAGTCTGTGTGACAGAAGACATGAAGCGGCCTGCAGATGACACGGGTCACTGGTCAGACTGGTTCAGAGAACAGATTGTTACACTGGAATCCAACCCAACGCCAAACCCCAGGTAGAGTGGCTCAGTGAAGGAGATGTTGAACCTGTGCAGGAGCGTCATGGTGTCCGAGATGCTATAAAACGACAGCGAGCCAGTCGGACAGTCCAGATAGACACCTATCCTGTTACTGGAAGGGGTGCTGATTTGAGTCTCTGTTTTATTGTGGCAGACAAAGTAACGGGATGGAGAGCAGCACAAACACCAGGACCTGCCATTGCGTCCAAGGTGGCACTCCTCGTTCCATCCTCTCCTTTCTATTCCTTTGTATGCGACTCCAATGTCAGCCCAGATTCCTGTCCACTCGACCTCCCAGTAGCAGCGAGTCCCACTCAGAGCCTCTCTGCACAGAACCTGAGGCTGAAATCGAAATCTGTCGGGATGATCACTATACAGGGTCACTGCCCTCTTGTCTGTCACCTTTTTGTTGTCTTCAGACAAATGGAGGCGCGGGTTTACCGTGTTGGGGTCCAGGGTGAGCGGACAGGAGTCTGAATGGACAGAAAAGAAAATGAGGTAAGAAGTCAGCTGTCATTGTGACAATGCAGCGTTGGGAGCACATTACTTTAAAGAGTAAATTAGTTAGGTTACTCATTACTCGCAGAAAAAGTAACTAAAGGAGTGATATAATTACTTATTATAATCAATCAAACAATAAAATGCATTTATAAAGCACATTAAAAAACAACAGAAGTACCAAAGTGCTGTACAAAGAAACAACTAAGACTACAATAAAACACTCAGTTTAACAAAACAGTAAAAACTATTGAATATGTGACCTCACCCACTATAAGAGAAAAGGCGGGTTTTTAATCAAAACTTAAACACCTCAATAGAAGGAGGAGATCTGATATGGAGCTGCAGATCATCCAAAGTCTTGGAGCAATAAGTGAAAAAGCCCGTCACCCTTAACCTTCAGCCATGATTTGGGAACTGCATGGAGTAATGCAGCAGATGACCTCAAAATTTTCAATCGTGAGAGGTGATGAAGGAGATTGCAGATGTATTATGGGTCTAGGGTATGTGTGACAGGTGTCGGCAGCTGAGAAGTGACGTCTTCAATAGTAAGCAGCGTGCTGAGTGGGCACCTGTTTTGGTGATTGGCTCAGGTGGAATTCAGATCTGAAGACCACCATTTGGTCTGCTTGTGCCAAGCTAGTAAATCTGCTTGAAGAAGTTGTCCATATGCAGGTAAAGCTACACACGTGGGGTGCTAAAAAGCTAACGTAATGTAAATTTTCATAGTAGACTCCACTCAGAGATTGTTAATAATAATAATAAACTTCCTTTTTAATGATACAAAAATAAAATATTTGAAAATATGACTTACACTTTATTAGCCCATTTCTGGTCTGTAGATTCTGCAAGATGTAACCTTGAATACCAACCCCTGAGGACAAAAGGTGGACACCAGAGAGTGAACCTCTAGCTCTCAACTTCTAATCCCATCTCAGGATTCGCGTAAAAGGTCACCTGGGAACACACAACCCACCGGTCTCAATGGTCTCCACAAACTCCCAGCCACGTATCTCCTCTAGGCTCTTCTTCAGATCACAAAGGTCCTTGTTCAGTCTCTCCGGTAGTAATTCTCCATTCAGAGTCGTGTTGAGCAGATCTTCATCTTCGTCCGGGACACAGAGAGATGAGATGTTCTACATGAGGGAGGGAGAAGGAAGGTGAAAAACGAGAAACAAAGACTTGGGTGTCGAACAGGACATGATGACGGTTTGCTAGAGGCAGACATAGGAAGTTGTGCCACTATGACAATATTGAAGGCAACCGCATTCAAACCAGCATGATAGCAAAGGTTTGGGAATCTGTGACAATTATTGTGAGAGAACTTATCAAGCTATACTGTCAAGTTATTTTAAAACCAATTTTGGGTTGGGATTTGCTTTAGGCCAGGTATTCTTTTTGATTGCTGCTTGTTTTTGGACCTCATTTCTGTTCTTCATTCATTTCCCAGTCCTACTCACTTCCTTCAAATGTCTGCTGTGGTAGTCGGTACTTTCAGCGCCTGAGAACAGAATGAGAAAAGCAGAATGTGAGACTGCAGTGCTTGTGATGAGCTGGACAGCCTCATTGGCCACCTGAAGGTCACGTGAGGACATCCAACCCACCCGTCTCACTGCTCTCTGCACTCTCCAAGTTGCTGATCTCCTCCAGAGTGTTCTTAAGATCGGACAGATTCGCAAAAAGAGTCCCAGGAAGAACCTCTTTTTTAGTAATGATAATAGGTTTCTCTCCAGGAGGATCACAGAAAGCTTCGAACTTCTAAGAGAGAAGAGAATATAGAAGAGGAAATTAGAAACAAAGACCCGTAAGTCAAACAGGCCTCCTGGTGTCCTTTGGATTAGCCTTTTCACCTTTAAGAAGCAGATGTCGTCATCTATTTGTAAAAGTTTGGCCAGCTCGATGTCTCTTTTCTTCAACTCCTTGATCTCCTTCTCCAGTTTCTCAATGATCTTCTCGGTCTTTCTCACTTTCCGCTGCTCATAATCTTTAATCACCTCAGTGACCTTTGACCTCAACTGTTCGATGGACTCAAGTACAGATCTGAAGGTCTCTTCTTGTTCCTGCAATTCCATCTCTGCATTACTCTGATGAGAAGAAGTCAGAAATTATGTTGGGCCACATGTGCTTCAGAAGGGCTGCAAACCATGGAGATACTGATGCTGTTGTATAAATGGAGAAGATAAATGGACTCTAAAAGTTTAAAAATATATAAATATAAACCAACCCCGTCCCTCCAATTTGTTTAACACTAAATGTCAAAAATATCAAAAGGGCAGATTTGTTATGTGGTGTGGTGTAGTGGTTAAGGCTTTGGACTCCAGACCCAGAAGTTGTGGGTTCAAATCCTACTAAGAAAGTCACTTGACATGCAAGTGCTCCAACTAGAAAACCAAAAAAGAAATGTAACCAGTTGTACCATAAATGTTGTATGTTGCCTTGGATAAATGCATCAGCCAAATATGTAAATATTAAACATTTTCCAAGTGCTATAAATTCCACTTTTAGTGTCTACAGGTTTACTGTATTTATTAACAAGTTCGACATTCAACAGTCTCAACCTTTTATTGTGTGAAACGCAAATTTTACCGTAGACGTGTTTTATTTTTCCTGTTTTCACAGCATTCTTGACAAATTCATTCAAGTCACGTGTTGCTTTCCAGAGTTAACAGGCCATGAGACTCACCTGAATCCTCAGTTTGGTTCCTCTCATCTCCTTCAATTCTTTCTCTTTCTCCTCCATCTCTTTTTTCATCTCATCCTTTTTGTCTCCCAGTTGACTCTGTGGGGGAGACAAAATGGAGGAGAGATGTCTGAGGAGCGGACAGAGACAGAGAATGGAGTCCAGTAGACATTATTAGAAAGAAAAGATCAGAAGGAGAATGAGGAAGAAGAAATGACAAGTGGACCTCAATAGAGCATCTTGGAGCCGAATGTCGGAGAGACCTGAGGGTCCGGACTGGATGGAGGATTGAGGCTGATGATAATAGAAGAGATTTTAACCATTTTACATTTCCAAGGAAGCTTCCCTCCTTTATTTTTATCTGGATCCTATTGTTGAGGAAGTTTATGTGTCGAAAGGAGGCACAAGGCACTGTAACACATCCTTTGCTTTCTACCCCAAAATCTTGAAAGCTCCTTTAAATGAGTTTTGTGTTTCACCATTGAGAAGTCACATGGAGAATTACGTTTAGCATCAATTTCATGAAACTGCATGCAGAACAGATTGTATTGTTTTGGTCATCACTGTTAGAATGGATAGATGGCTGGAAGGATCTGTTCATAGTGGTCACTGACCTCAAACATTTCTAATGCTTGAAGCCAGCTGAAGACATTTTCATTCTCTAGTTCACACTAAAATGCTTTCATTTGATGACACATCTTTTGTTAATCATTTTGGACTTTTGTCCACACTGAAACACTTTCAAACACTATAAACGCTTCACTTCAAAAACGTTCTCTAAAGTGAGTAAATTTGAAAATGATGAGCGTTATGTAGCTGTTTGGATGAGGAAAACAGAGCTGTCTGAAAATGATGACGTACGATTATTAATGATCAGGCACTGACCGCTATTTGTTCTAATAATTCCCTCTGTCATCTCATCTTCACTACACTGATTGTCTAACTTCGTTGCATCAGTCGAAGTTTACTGTATCTTGAGAAACCTGAACTTTCAGAATGTTTATTTTAGCAGACCTCTCTGTCTATTTTCTCCAAGGCTTTGGCAACTTTGTATTCTAACACACAAGTGTGAATGGGGGACAACTTCAGAGCTTGTACAGCATTAGAAATGCCACTCTGAGCCGTGGACTGACCCTGCTGTTTACGCCTTTCCCACTTTTGCCCTCAGACTAGCAGAAGAGAAGCTTCAGGAAAAATGACGTCACTTCCACATCTGCAGGAACTTCTGCCTCTGCCTCTTCCGTAATCAAATAAGAAGCACCACCTCCAGAAGATGGCAGTCATGTTTTAGGGTCCATTGTCACCTGAGTGTTGTAAATTTCCAGTGTTCGTTTCATGTTTTGCAAGCTTTTTAATGGCTTTTTGGAAGCATTTGTCTGGATTTTTTCAAGCTTTTTTGAAGGGTTTTTCCTGCTTTTTCAAAGAAACGTTTTGTAGAGAAAATATGATTGGCATCATTTCCACTTTGTAGCTTGTAAGGTGTTGCTGTGTTGTGAAGTTGTCGTTGTGTTTCCAAAAAGTGTTCTATGACTTGTCACACACGTGTGCATGGGAGGCAGCTAAAGGGCTTGATTAAGGACAGTTGTGGCAGAGTGCACTGACTCTTTTTCTCCCTTTCCTGTAGACTATTCACGGGAGATCCCACCTGGCTCTCTTGACGTCACTTCCAGTCCGAGCCTATGGAAGAAAACCTTGCCTGCTCCGGCCCCTGTGATGTCACGTCCGGGCTCGAACCAATGGCTGAGGACACTGAGCCTGATCCCTATGATCTCACATCCTGTCTTCCCCTTTACAAACCTGCACCTTTTCCCTATTCCCTCAGTTCTGTCTTGGACTCGGTTGCGTGCACATCAGCGTAGTATTCACTTCAAAAACGACTTTTGCAGCCAGGAAACCAATTACGTGGGTGGCTGGCCGGTCCAAACCTTTCTATGACTCTGTGTCGAGTTTGTTACAGACTTTAGTGTTTTTAATCCTGGTGATCACAGTACTGAAGACCAGCTGTCGTCCTCGCCGTGATCGCACATGTCGGGTTCACCCTGTTCTGCAGCCCAGTTCTGGGCTCTCTATGAAGCAGGCAGCATCCTGAAAAATTCCAGGATTCACACAGGTGTCTATAACCATGTAAACGTGTAAGTTTTGATATGTGGAAAAATAAAATTTATTTCATTATTAAAAAAATTGCCTGCTGCTGTTGGTGCAACAACCGGTCGTCTTGTCACAGCTGGTGTGTTTATCGAGCACAGCAGTAATCAACTCAGAGGAACTGAATGGGCTTTGTATTCGTAGGTTTCATTGTTAATTTAATCCACCCAGTTTAAGGTCACCAGGAGCCAGTGGCACGAAGCAAACATAGTGGATGGTATGCCGGTTGAGGTCTTTGGCCGGCTTGTCATCCCGGCCAATACCCCCAGGCCGCCGGATGGAGCCCTCCCTGCAACATGGACGTGGCCCGAAGACCAGCAGGGAGTCATGGACTATGTAGCTTTTATACACGACCCTGCTGGATACCACAGGGGCCGCAAGAAGGAGCTGCAGGGAGGACCGAAGAATCATTTATGCCCTATAACCCGGAAGTGCGTCATAGGAAGAGTGACAACAGAAGTGACGGGTGAGAAGAAGGACTTGTACCTGACCCGGAAGTGATAGAGAATCACATGGACTGGGGAATGGGAACACTTCCGGGTCAGGGTATATAAAAGGACTGTGGGAGCTCCCAGACGGCGAGCTGAGCTGGGTGGAAGGGTGGCAACGCGTCTGGGAGTTGGAGGATTGTATTGATTAGTGATTGTGTATTATTTAATGAGTATAGTGGAGGAGAGGGTGCTTTGTGCACTGTGGAATAAAAATAAAGTCAACCTATGGACTTTTTCCTGATGTCTGGAGTCTTGGACAGGGGTTCAAGGGAGCGATAGCGCCTCAGACTGTCACACGGTTCTTTACAGGCCTCAGCCTCACAGCCAAATAGAAAAGAGCAAGCTGCGTGGAATCCAGCAAGAAGTGTTCTCTTAAAGTACCTGTTTAGTTTTAATTCTGTTATTAGCTAAAGATATTTTGAAACGGTGTGATCTGGTGGTGTGGCAGCCAGTGTTCACCCAGGGGGCTTGGTGGGGGTGTGATGAATAAAGCGGGTAATTGTTATGTACTTCACAAATGAATAAACGTTTTTTGTTAATTGAGAAGAACCACTGACACATTTTAAGTATTGAGTGTTAAATCAGGTAATAACAGTTCAACTCGCTCAATAACAACAGTCAATCCAGAAACACACGGCATGAAGTGCTTAAGAAACGACACGTCATTTCATTCCAAGCAACCCCGGAGGATGATGACATTGACCCCTCACAATCCCCTTCCCATTCCTAGTCCTCTTCTTACCTGTTTCTCTGCTCGCTCAGTTTCCAGTGTCACTATGTCGTGATACTTATGATCAGTCGCTGCACACATTGAGCAGATGAAGGTCCCATCAGTTCTACAGAAGATTTCTAGGACCCTGTGATGTTTTCTGCAGAGTTTGTCTTTAAGGTTTCCACTCAGCACCTCCACTCTGTGTCTCTTCAAGACCTGAGATTCCCGTTGCTGCTGCAGGTGACACTTACAGAAGGAGGCCATGCAAGTCAAGCAGGTCTTTGAGGCTTTCCTTTTCGTCCCCACAGACACATCACAGGACACATCATCAGGTCCAGCATAACTCTGAGCTGGAGTGACAGTGACTTGCACTTCCCTCAACGTCTCTAGTACATCCATTAATGTTGTGTTTCTGCTAAGCTCTGGCCTGCTGTTAAATGTTCTTCTGCACTGAGGACATCCGTAGACCCCTTCTCTATACGACCTGTCCCAGTAGTCATTAATGCACTTCATGCAGTAGCTGTGTCCACACTGGATGGTGACTGGATTCTCCATGACACAAAGACACACGGCACAGGTGTACCGATCCACAAGCCGAGAAGGTCTAGCTGATGCCATTGTGACTGCAGCTTGAGAATGACACTTGGGTGTTGTCTGTGGAGAAACAAAAGTTCAATTTAATTCACTCCTTTAAAGGAATGTCGACACACTGGTCATTAGGATGTGTCCAATCCTCTGAGAGATCTAAAGCTTTGACATTGTCATATTTAATGTATAATTAACACTTTCTGTGATGTTTTATCTTGATTTGTAGACAGGACATATTTGCACAAGTTTAAATTTTAAATAGTTTTACTGTGCACTCTTAAATTTAAAAGTACCCAAATGGTTCTTCAGAGCGACGCCATAGGCCAGTGGTTCTCAAAGTGTGGTCCATGAGGATGTGCCTGGTGGTCAGGGGGTTGGCCTCGTCACTCTCTTAGAAGAACTTCCTTCCTGATAAAGACCTCATGAAATGACTCTAAGACAGCAACTACAGCACACTCGGTCTGACATTTTGCAGATGATACCATTTTTTACGTCAACACTATTTCATCCTCCAATCCTGTTCTGTGAGTCAACATGGCTGATAACTCATAGAATAGCAATATGAGAATTAGCCTGCAATACCGAAACAGACTGAGGAGCAATACAAGTGTCACCGAGTTCTCTTTCTTGTCTTCCTTAGGGTGCCTTTGACAAGTTTAACAGCAGGAGTAACATGGCACTTAATATAAGGAGTTGCTTTCCAACAGCCCTCTGTAATGAGATCGGCTCACGCCACCTTCATGGTTGGCTCTCCATTAACAGCCCTGTTGAGGCCAACAAACTCAGTGTTTAGGCTTATGGGTCACATGAGTACACGCAGAAATAAGAATGTGGCGATTGTAACATACAAAATTAAGGGTAAGGAGTAGCCATTGGGGGTCCTCCATATATTTGACTTTGATAAAGTGGTCTTTGTTCCAAAACACATTGAGAAGCACTGCCACGGGGGAGCCATTTTTGTTATCCAAAAGAACCATTTCATGTAACAGGTTGGTGAAATCACACTCACTCGGCTCAAGTTCATATTTTCTTGATCTGTTGTGTCCTGTTAGCCTAAAACACTCGAAAGCCTACAGAGCCAAATTCATGTGGAAAGAAGCCATCACGGGATGAAATGGTTCTCTGACAAGCAAGGGTCCAGCGAGGATCCAGTAAAAAACTATTTAAGAACCAGTAGTGTTAAGAGTGCCCAGTAATTTTACAGATTATTACTGTTTCAGGCCTGAGTCTACCATAAGCCTTGCAATGCTAAGAACATCGTGAAAGATTAATCAGTAAGTTAGGGTTAGGGTTAGGGTTATGATGTTCCTCAGACCCCATCATAAATAAGGGAGCATGTTACATCCTCTTAATATGTGACCCCTAAGTGCTTCTTAAATGGGCCTCCTCCAGGGCCCACCATACCCTGCCACACATGATATTTTATATTCACATTATGACAGCTCTCTGTACATTTAGAATTTTAAGATTTATATTGAGATTTAAAGTAATAAAACATTTATTGTATAACCATTATAGACAAATTGTTACGTTAATTTAAATCATTTACAGGTAGTCGTTAACCCACAACCTACGTGTCCTACAAACCATTCGACTCGACCGCTGCCATGTCTCACGGGTGAATCACAGTTTTCACCACGCCAGCTCTGGATGCTGTGACTCACTCATCTCAGTCACGGTTTATTACCTGCAGCAGTTTCGACTACAGTCAGTTACATTTGTCTTACAATTACAGGAAATATCTCGTCACAAAACTGAAGGTGATCGAGCAGTATGAGGGAGGAAAGAAAGCGAATGCAATCGAATGTGACTTGAAGTTATCTCATTGTAACCGGAGCTCACTGTACTGCTCCATTCAGGCTTTGGATCTGGTTAACCTCCGAAGCTTCTGCGTTGTGACTCACAATGAGCCGCCATGAAGGGGTAATGAAACCACACTGAACTCCTTTATCTGTTCAGGGTTATTATTAACAGGTTGAAATGTGAAAACAGAAAATATAAGAGTGCTTAAACTCTGCCGGTACAATCCCTTCTCTCACAGTTAAAACAATCAACGCGTGGAGAGGCTCACGCTGATGATGTGACATAACACAGACAATATATACACACATATAGGCCACTGGGCTTAATAAAAGTTGCAATCTTTAAGAAACATATTCCCAGGGAGTGTATGCCCCCCTCTGGATTCAAATGCACCAGGAGTTCATAAAACATTTGAGAACTAAACACACTGTGAACCGTCTGAAGGCCACACCACCTGCACCTCAGAAGAGGTCATCCACCTGAAGCTAACCACGTTCAGGCCTGGCCAGTCCTTGGATGAGAAACCATCTAGGAAAAGCTTGGGCTGCCACTGAAAGAGGTGTTGGTCAGGCCAGCAGGGGGCGCTTACCCTGTGGTCTGTGCATGGATCCCAATGCCCCAGTGCAGTGATGGGGTCACTGTGCTGTAAAAATGGCACCATCCTTTGAATGAGTCGTAACCCTGAGGTCCTGACTCTCTATGGTCATTCAAGATTCCTGGACATCCTTCAAAAAGAGCAGAGTGTATCCTGATGTCCAGAGTAAATTTCCTCCCTTGGCCTGGTCATTCTGCTATCCTAATCATCCCCTGCCTCTGACTGGCTTTCTCTGTCACCACCTCACTGGTATAAAATGGCTACCATTGCATCATCCAGGTGGATATGCTGCACATTAATGGTGGTTAAAGAGGCTCCTCACTTTGAAAAACACTTTGAGTAAAGAGACAAGCACTATATAAATGTACAGAATTATTATTGTTATTATTATCCATCCATCCAGTATCCTACCCACTATATCCTAACACAGGGTCACAGGGGTCTGCTGGAGCCAACTCCAGCCAACACAGGGCATAAGGCAGGAAACAAACCCTGGGCAGGGCGCCAGCCCACCGCAGGGCACAAACACACACAACACACCCACACACTAGGGACAATTTAGGATCGCCAATGCACCTAACCTGCATGTCTTTGGACTGTGGGAGGAAACCGGAGCACCCGGAGGAAACCCACGCAGACACGGGGAGAACATGCAAACTCCACGCTGGGAGGACCCGGGAAGAGAACCCAGGTCTCATAACTGCGAGGCAGCAGCGCTACCCACTGTGCCACCGTGCCGCCCATTATTATTATTATTATTATTATTATTATTATTATTATTATTATTATTATTATTATTATTATTATTATTATTATTATTTATTTTTTCTTTTATTTTTTTATTATTATTATTATTATAAATGCATAATGGGACTTGTTAACTTGATGTAATGACTGTGTAAGTAT
>JANRMT010049829.1:5153817-5169277 GCA_026402145.1 Polypterus bichir lapradei
ATAGATAGATAGATAGATAGATAGATAGATAGATAGATAGATAGATAGATAGATAGATAGATAGATAGATAACAGAGTTGTTCATATGACCAGCCTCAGATCACATACTGCCACAATAAATAGTACCCTAAAGGACGCTGTGTTATTCAGCACGTTTTACGAGAAAGTCCTGACTTTATCTGTTGTTTGCAATTTGATTTGCAGAAAGATAAAGCAACGAAAAGGTCGTTCCACTCTGCACTGCAATATCTTTCAATCCACAAGGTGCCGCTCTAGAACAAATTCCCGCGCCGCTGTTTTTAAGGGCCGATTTAAATTGTACAACTTTACACGAACGAGCTTATTATCATTATTATTAGTATTATACTTTTAGCAGCAATTAAAGCTGAAAGGCATACTAAAGGTTTTAAAAATGTCAATTGTCTTTTTTGCCTTACCATTGTATTCAAAATATGTAGGAATTTAAATAGAATTCTACTTTAAACCTTTGAAAATTAAAAATTATTGAATAATGTAATGACGTAAATATGTCATGAACCTATTATTAAAACCAGATTATTTCACAAAGTCATTTTTAACGTATGAAATACAGCAGCTGTATATTATTTGCAGTACACATTCGCCCTCTGGTGGTGATCTTTCATATCACACTTGTAGGAGATTTCTATTTTATGCCCTTCATTTCTGCCTCAGTTAGAAAATTAAAGAATTGGCTCATTTCTTCAAGTCTGACGTTGACTGAGAAAACATTCAGTGGTTCTGCAGCATGTGAAACCTTACAAAAACAGCCTTTGCAAATCGAAAAACCTTTGTGAAGTAAGACGGGCCTGTGGCTAAAGGCTGTGGCCTGGTGACTCAATGGCTGCTGGTTCAAATCCTGGCAGTGCCAGAAGGAATGCTACTCCGGTGGGTCCTTGAGTGAGGCCCTGAACCTGTAATTGCTCCAGGGACACTTGCTGTACAATGGCAGACCCTGTGCTCCGACCTCAAAACTCTCTGGAGAGCAAGTTGGAGTATGCAAAAAATGATAAATTCCTAATACAATAAATTATATACAGCAAATAAAGGGTTAAAAATCAATACAATTCTGTAACCTTCCTCTTAGAGGCTAACCTGAATAGGCTTTGATGAGACCAGCTTTTAGTGATGACAACTTCTGCTAGTGCTATGACAATAATGACAACATTGCAGTACTAATAGCAGTATGACAAAGATGAATCTGATGACAACTTGTACTGTTAGGACAAGGATGATTACAACTACTAATGCTATGGCAGGGGTGACAAGGACTACTTCTGCTGTCAAAATTACTGCAATGAGTACAACTAGGGTGACGGTGACGACTACTGCTATGACAGCGATGGCTACAATGCAGAACTACTACTGGTAGGATAAGGAAGACGCCTGTAACTACAAATACTATGGCAAGGATAACTGGGACTACTTCTGCTGAGAAAACAAGAACAATGCGTACAACTAAAAGGACGTCTACAACAACAACTACTGCTGCCGTGAAAATGACTACAATGAGTAGTACGACTACACGGGTGACTGCGGTGGTCATTTCTGCTATGAAAACGATGATCGCTACGACTACCACACTACAACAAGGATAACTAGGACTACTACTGCTGCGAAAATGACTACAACAAGTACTGCTACAAGGATAATGACTACTATTATGACAATGATGACTAGCTCAACCACTACTAATGCTAGAATTATATAAATTTGTGCTCTTTGTGTAGGACCCACCTGCAGGACTACTTAAAACAAAACCTTTAAACTGTAAAACTGAAAAAAAGAGATGCTCGCCATAAGGACAATTCCCAGTTTCAGCTACTTGACTCTTATTGATAAGGAAATAAATCATATATCTTATATATAAACGTCTACATGTGGAAGTGTGTGTGTGTGTGTGTCCGGCCCAGAAGTGAGAGATGGAGTTGGGGTGAGGGCTCCACTTCCGAGTAAACAGACAACTCGCTTAGCCGCTAATAACACAAATGAGGCGAGCACGTCAGCAAAACGAAACCTCAGAAGAAAGACAAAGTCTCTTAGCCACCAATACACAAGCGATGTGAGCACGTCAGTTAAACGGATCCTCCTAGGAGAGAGACACCCAGAGGAGTTCCTTTCAATTACCTGACATCTCTACATTTCAACTTTTTTTCTGACAATTTCAGTAGTTTCTAGGACCCTGGGCTTTTTGCAGCACGGCCTTACACAGCTAGTAAATATATTTTTTTGTTATAAATCCCTTCCATTTCCCAAATCCAGTCCTTGTCCCCAAGTCATCTCAGTGCAGCATCAGGATGAGCCTGAAGTCTACATTGGCTCTCAGTCCGGCCTACTCTCCACATCAGTATTCAGTTTATAGCTCCTTTCATGTTGATCACCACCTCAAACCATCACACACACCAGAGGAACACACACGTTACTAACACACAGCTCCTTATAACAAGTGAGCCTTTATTACACACATTATAACACCCTTTTTGGTGTTCAAAATCCTGGACATTGTTCTTCAAACTCACATTTCTATACTAAGACCTTTGTGACGTCCGCCTGTTTGATACTTCAGCCATTCTTCATTCCCGCTGCTCTTGTTCCTAAATGAAGTTCCTTTAACTTTCCACCATCCCCTCCACAGCTCCATAATCTCCTCGCCCTTCTGAGCTCATCTGGTTTGTGGGCTCCTCTCAATTCACAGTGTGTGGCGCCCCCTGTCTGTCGCTGTGTCAGTTTCAATTTGACTGTAGAGCTCTCCGTAGTGGACTTTGTCCTCTTTGTGCTGTGACTCCTCATTTTCTTTTTCAGGTTGCACTGAAAGGCACTGTGAGACTTTATACAATTTGATTGATGCTCTTGTTGCCTCCGTGTTGTCTCATCAACTTCTCGAAGACTCCATCGGTCATTCAGTGAACTTCACTTCAGACTTGTTCATCTAATCCTTTATTTTCATAAATGTTTCTGATCACTTTGGGTTAGGTCACCTCTGTCAGGGTTGGGATGAGGAATTCTCTCTACCCGTTATGGTCAGGGGGTTTAGTCGACCTGTTCACCTAGTGAGGTCACTATGCTGAACTACCAAGGTAAAGACCATCAACACCATCATCATGTCAGCCAAGACGAGTGAACAAAAATGAGAAATGCGTCAGTGGACAGAAAGTCTCAGTCACTCATCCATTCATCCATCTGAGGAGGTTCCTCAGACAAAGTGTATGGTTGGTGTGGAGACTCAGTCTGATTTGGTGGCAGGAACCGACATGGGGCTGGAATGGAAGTCCACCATTGAGCAGACCAATACATGCATATACACCATGAAGTGCCAGCTTTGAAGTGCCGATTCACCTAAAACACAAGAATTTGGGAGCTGAGAGGGAACTGCAGAACTCAGAGAAAACTCCACAGACACTGGGAGAACATGGGAATACCAATTGTGATGACCACTGTGCAGATGAACTGGATTAGAATGAAATAAACAAGATTAAGAAGAGTTTAGTGGTCAGCTCGGATTTCTCATTTGTCATGCGCTATTTGATATTTATAAGCCAAATGAAGATTTCATACTGTAGGTGACAGGGACTCAACTCAACTCTCAGGTCACTTTGGCTGAAGGTGCTGCTTTAGTTGAGGCCAAGTTTTAAATGTAAACCATTAAGACAGCACCACTCTGTGGCCATTGAGAGTACTGAACATGAAGTGTGGTTGAAGGAGTTTAATAAATATATGAACATCAGCTCACAGTCATCTCTTCTCATTGTTTTCTTGATGGTGATCACAGTGATGGATGGAGACTCTACAGTCTTCTGCTGTCCAGGGTCACTGTGGGAGAAGGAATGGCAGGTCAGCCAGCAGATGTGTGTGTGTGTAAAAATTCAAGAAAGAAATGATGAACGACCTTCAGTCCACTTCATGTAGTTTTCCTCTCTAATCCAAAATAACAAGACGGACTCTGTGACAGGAGACAAAGTGGCCTATACATGACGCCAGTCACTTGTCAAGTTGCTTCAGAGGGCAGATTGTCACAATGGAGTGCCATCCTAACCCAAACGCTGGATACAGTGGGTCAGTAAAGGTGGTCTTGAACTTGTACAGGAGGGTCACTGTGTCTGAGATGCTGAAAAATGATACAATCAAGATATGTTGTGGAGAAATCTTCAGAAAAAAACAGCAGGGTCTTCAGAAAGGCAGTGAGATTTGAAGACTTTACTGCACAGCATAGTAAACAGCTGCAGAGCACATAAAGCCTGTCTCAGTTCATGAAGTGAGCCCCGAGTGTACTGTGAGCCCTGAATACGTTACAATTCTGATCACACAATGCCCCCCTTCCAGACTCGTTTCCTAACATCTACTCTATAGAGGTTCCCATGATGTTGTCCCCACTCAGCACCTCCACCATAACAATCACCTGATGTTCCAGACCTTCTCATAACAATATTCTTGGCCCTGTAGACCTCCCCATAATAATCTTCTTCCCGATAAACCTTCTCATAATTCAATATTTTTGCTGGCATGTCATATTTGCCACCTTGCGGTGAGCATCACCTGATTACCCCTCCCTTCATTCTCATGGCCTAATCCTGAGCTGTTAAGATCGACGGCCTTTTAGTTGTTAATCAATGCTTAACAATTAAGTTGAGATCAGAAGGACCCATGTATGAAAACTGGACTGCCTAATTAATAATTCAATAAATGATTGCTTGTTGCACTAGCGTCCTGTAAGGCTAAGGCTAACATAATAGGCGGCTGCGCCAGTGAGTGGGCAGCGGGCAGCTTCACTGATAAGGGCCAGGCTGCAGACAGCCTTGACATGGTGCTTCATGCTTGAGAAAAAGAAGGAAAAAGACAAGCCTTTAACAATTGCTTCTTTAAGCTAACTAATATGTGCTGCTGCATCTTTTATTATTATCACTAAGCTTTATAAGAAGCATTCGCATATAAACTTAAATGCTAATGTAAAACATATACGTGTATTATAATATAAAATCCCATGAACACGGACAGCAGCGCTGTTAAGTCACGGCACGTAACTACCCGGTGGTCTGTTAGAGGCCAAGCTACTGCTTACGTCACAGGCACATGTTCAGGAAAAACAAATAAAAATGTGAAGAGCGCAATGATTAATTTACAAAACAAACCGTCTGTGGCACTTTTTCACAATGAGTGTCACCCGGAGCTGATTAGCAGCTACAGAGCTATTATATAATTATTAATAATTAAACTTCTTCCACTCTTCACAACCCAGCAGGGTATTTAAAAGTGTTAGGGTGTAACAGCGCCACCTGGTGAGCTCAAATCAAAGCTGCAGGCAGCACATTCACTCTTCCACTGGTCCACTGTCAACACATAAGGCCCTCATGATGCCGTTAAAGTGTCACATTTTATTCTGGTAAACTAAAATATAAAATCTTTGGTATTTGTGATAGAAACTAGAAAGAGACTCACGGCTTTTTCCAATTCCAAGCCAAATGACATGTAACAGAGACCTGATCGTTACATGGTGCACTGCAGAGCCTGCGTCAGCCCTTGAATGAACAAAAATGTGATGTGCTGATTAATAAAGTTCTGCTTTTCTGCCATTTCAAACAGGACGTGGCTTCAATAAGCCAAACATTAAACGTTACATACAATTATTTCATAATTTCGAGAAAGCACAATCTTTTATTTTATCGAGATCTCGATAAAATTAGTCCGTTATCTCAGGGTAACAATTAAAAAAAATAGCAATATTGCACGTCTTCTCTTGGCTTCTGTAGCAAACACCAAAAATGTTACATAAAATAATGAATCAAAATATATAACCTGAACAATTCAAATCAAAGTCACACAGCAGGTTTTGTGTCAGGTGGTAGTTTGAATTTTAGTTACAATACTCTTTGTCTTCTTAGGTCAGACATGATGCTTTTTCTCTCTCTTCCTCTTGTGATTTCTCTGACAATGCTTTTTATAATCATTTCCTTCATTCAGTGTCTTGGTGGAAGACCAGGAAAGAATTCCATCAGCTAAAATCGATTGATCAATTATGATGGTCTTATTACTTGTTATTTAAGCAGCTCTTAGCTAACTATGATAACAAGCACACACACACACACACGAGTCAGTGTATTTTAGCTTAAATCTTATGCAATCTAATTATTATAACACTTTTTTAGAACTTTCATTTACATATGCTAATCTCCTAGCATTCATCAATTTATCTTCATGCATCCCAGTATTCGCAGTCTCTTGAAACACAAATTGTCATTCTTATGATTCCTCATCCTGTGCTGCCTTCTGTCCAACATCACACAATCAGAAACAATTGTTAGCTTTCCCAGTTTATTCACTTAAAAACTGCATTATATGTAAGTAATATTCTCTAAGCAAATTCAATTTTACAAGTCTTATTTAACAAACTTTAAAAAGTTTTCTCACCAATGCAATTTGATAACATTTTTCATTACCAATTTTTCCCATTTAAAACATTCAGCCCACGATCACAAGTCATCTTAGTACAGAATCAGGATGAGTCTGAACTCTACAAATCCTGCACCACCACTCAATCAATATTTATTATATAGCATCTTTAATGCTGAATATCTCCAACCGTCACAAAATGTACTAAAGCACAATTAATTAAAATTATTAAATATATTACAGCAACTTTCATATTTTCCATATTTCACTCCTAAATATTTCCTTCAAATCCCACCAAAACCTTGAATTTCCACACCAAGGAGCTTTTGTTCCCTCAGCCATTGTTAATTTTCCCTGTTTTTGTTCTTGACTGGTTGCTATAAAGATTGATAGCATGCACTGAGGGTCCGATGCTATAAAGATGTCCTTTCATTTCCCCCCACCACCCTGAGGCCTCTGCTGGTCACTTCCAGAGCTCTAAAATCCTGATGTCCACCCTGCTGAGCCCACCTAACCTGTGAGCTCCTCTGAACACACAGAGTGTGACGCCGCCTGTCTGTCACTCTGTCACTGAAGTTTCTTCACTCCCCACCTTAGAGTCATTACTGTAGTGTACATTATCCTCTTCGTTTATTTATACTTTTTTATTTCTTAATTTCTTTGTGTTTTTCTTTGTTTATTCAAATTTCATGCTTTTTTTTGTTTCACTGAAACCCATATCTATATATCCATCTATTCATCCATTATCCAACCTGCTATATCCTGACTACAGGGTCACAGATGTCTGCTGGAGCCAATCCCAGCCAACACAGGGTGTAAGGCAGGAAACAAACCCCGGACAGGGCGCCAACCCACCGCAGGGCATATCTATCCTCTTTAATAAAACCATTGTGCATTGTTGCATTGTTACTTTTCTTGGTTGTTTATTAAATTGTGGATTTTTCAAATGTTCATTTTTTCCCCTGTGCTTAAAACTCATTAAAAAAAGAGATTTTAGCGAGGGTGGCACGGTGGCGCAGTGGTAGCGCTGCTGCCTCGCAGTTAGGAGACCTGGGTTCGCTTCCCGGGTTCTCCCTGTGTGGAGTTTGCATGGTCTGCGTGGGTTTCCTCCGGGCGCTCCGGTTTCCTCCCACAGTCCAAAGACATGCAGGTTAGGTGGATTGGCAATTCTAAATTGGCCGTAGTGTGTGCTTGGTGTGTTTGTGTGTGTCCTGCGGTGGGTTGGCACCCTGCCCAGGATTGGTTCCTGCCCTGTGATGGCTGGGATTGGCTCCAGCAGACCCCCGTGACCCTGTTCAGATTCAGCGGGATGGATGGATTTTAGCGAGCGGGTCATAAGGCTGTAGCGCAAAATCTTGCAGTGTTAGTTTTCTCTGTTGTTCAAGGTTTTCTTAGTGTTATTCAATGTTTTTACATTTAGTTTACTATTACGCTGTGCATTCAATGGTATAATTAACTATGTTTGTGCTTAAAAACTTAAAAAAATATATATTTACATACAGTTCATACGGTCTGGAACAGATTAATTGTATTTACATACAATCCTATGGGGGAAATTACTTCGGTTCCACTGTATTACTGTCAGACAAAATTACAGGCATTTTACGGAAATACAAACCAGTATTACTGAGAGAAAATTAAAGGCACACATTACAGTGACGCATATTACAGCCACATACAAGGTCCCTTGCCATTTAATATAGACTGTTCCTACTAATGTTTATGCACTACTGTTCTAGCGCCCGTTATTGTAACGGGCTTAATGTCTAGTATATATATAAAAGTCAATATATGTGTGCGTGTGTATGTGTGTATGTTCCAGCATCGCTTCTCAATGAGTGATTTTCATGAAACTTGCTACACATGTTTCTCATTGGCCGACTTAAAACACTGCAGGGTGAAATCGACCCTAAGCCACCCCTTGTGGTCTCGTTTGTCTGTTATCATCCAGTTGACACTCGGAACCTTTCTGGTGTGCTCCGTAAAAGCAACCGACAGTTTTATCAGGAAAAATCCGTACTGTTATTTGTTTGTCATTTAATGCTTGTTTTTCTTAAGTATATTTCCATCTTGCATTATTTTTATTGTAACACTGTTG
Organism: Polypterus bichir lapradei; assembly: GCA_026402145.1. Lineage (NCBI taxonomy): Eukaryota > Metazoa > Chordata > Cladistia > Polypteriformes > Polypteridae > Polypterus > Polypterus bichir. Next base: position 5,162,318 of record JANRMT010049829.1, read on the forward strand.
TAGTAGTTATAGAATTAAATAAACATAGTAATAATTTTATTTTAATTTACTTTTTTTTACATTTTCAAAAATTCTGCATGTAAAAACTTATTACTACACCACAAAACAAAAGTGAATCTGTCAAAAAACCTTAAAAATGGCTTCGCTTTTCCCATCGTTTTTACACTACTTTGAATGTATTCTGTGATTATATTTTGATTACAATAGGCTATTATATTATATATAAGTAAGCAATTTTATTTTTATCTACCATAAACATCCTATATTTATTGTGTGATTTTTGTTTATTCAATAATGAACTAGATGTATTTTGGTTTCGCAGCATCGTAGCTAACGTGTTAGTGTTACAATTTTTTCTTTAAAAAGAAATAGGATTTTTTTTAATGCATTCATAATCAAAAACGAATTTAATTAAGTTATCAAAATCAAAGGCAAAGTATAGACCAAATATAGCTATGATATTTAATGTATAATATGTATTTCTATAGGTAAAATATTTAACCTTTAACTGCCTGCTCCACTGACAGACTGAGGAGATCGTTCCTCCCCCACACTATGCGCTTTTATCACTCTTTAATTTAATATTGCTTTTTATCAGTATGCTGTTGCTGGACTATATGAATTTCCCCCTGGGATTAATAAAGTGTCTATCTATCGATCTATCTAAATATCTATCTATCTGATTGTAAATGAATTTCAATTGGAAGAGACTAATTGGAGATTCGGTCTTGTATGTGTGTTATCATCCACCTGACACTCGGAACATTTGCACAATCATTGAAAACTGTTGGAATCAATTTGGACAGTAAAAACATTACATATAACAAGGCACTTCAGTGAACAATACAAGCACATTAGTGAGTCTTCATTGTTTGTTCATTTATTTTTATTTTTAAAGTTGTGTTTTTTTTTTATTTTATTTTTCTCAAACACTTTATTTTCCTCCTGGACAATGCCAGGTATTTCATCTAGTACACCTACTGTACATAACCCTACATGGCTCTAACATGACTTTAATCAGCTGTGGTTGCCACCACCTAAAAGCCTTCCGTTCCCTCAGGAATTAAATCAGAAATGAACTCCTATGGGATATCCAGGATTGTGACCTGCAGACCACAACGCTCACTGGTCAGAAGAGCTCGGAGTGCAGATTGTTAAACTGGAGTTTTCTCCAACCCAAAATGCTGGATACAGCGGCTCAGTGAAGGAGGTATTAAACCTGTACAAGAGGGTCACTGTATCTGAGACGCTATAAAAGGACAGCGAGCCAGCAGCATAGTCCAGATAGACGCCTATTCTGTGACTGGACGGAGTGCTAATATCAGTTCCATTGTTATTGTGCCACACAGAGAAACTGGAATCCCCGCTGTACAAACTCCAGGACTTGTCGTTGCATCCTAGGCGACACTCGTCATCCTCTCCTTTCCTCTCAATTCCTTTATACGTCACTCCGATGTCAAACCTGTCTCCAGTCCACTCGACCTCCCAGTAACAGCGAGTCCCACTCAGAGCCTCTCTGCAAAGAACTTGTGGCAAATCATCAAATCTTTCAAGATGATCAGGGTATGGGGTCTCAGTCTCCTCACGTGTCACCTTCCTGTTCTCATCTAACAAGTGGAGGCATCTCTGTGCTGTGTTAGGATCCAAGGTGAGAGGACAGGAGTCTGAGTGGACAGAAAAAATAATGTGAGTGAAGAAATCATCTGTTTTTGTGACACACGAGACTTAAGAGGAGCAGAACATCAAACATAAAGAATTTCCTTTAGGACCATCACAGACATCTGAGTGTCACATGACTGCTGCGATGTCACTGACTTAACGAGTCAATTTCATATCAATAAAATGAAATGATCTATCATCAAAGTGCTGGATGTCAGGGGTGTGGTGGCCATGTGGACCAGCAAAGGGCAGCACATCAGTCGTTACAGCACCCCACTGTCAGGAGGTCAGTCTGTTTGTACTATCAGGTTAGGTTGCAAATATTAGTGGGGAGACGAGAACAGAAGAAGTGGACTGTCATGTAGAAAGAGAAAAGGAAAAAGCAAACAGTGAGCCTGGGGTCAAAAGATGACAGCTAGATGATCAGAGGAACAGGAGGAGTGAAGGAGTAGGAGGAAGAAACAGAAGTGGGACCACAAGACTGGAGCGACATGTAGAGCTAGGAAGACACAAGAGGACAAGTGGCCAGGAAGAAAAGGAAGAGTAAGAAGAAAACTGAATTTATGACAGATGACCACAGAAAAAAAAAGAAGAAAAGAAGGAAGAGCAACAAAAAGAACAATTAAAAGAGATGAGATGTGAAAAAAATAAAAGCATTGAAAAAACAACATGGAGGAAAATAGCGGCCTGAAACACACAGTCTGTCTCCTGGATTCCAAACAAAATGTCTATCAAAATTAAAAAAAACAAAGAAGATGCACCCATTTTGGTATCAAACAAGAGCCAACTAGACTATCATAACGAACTGAACACAAGGGACTGATGTGCTTCTTCTTTAATAGCAGGAGTGACTTATTACTCCAAAAAATTCATCAGTTATCCCATCATTCAAATTCCCATATCCTTTATGTGTCTGACATTCCAGTTTTTTTATTTATTTATTATTTCTTTTGATTTTTGTTTTCTTGCAGATGGTTGAATAATTAAGAATGGATGAGGCACACAAGAATTTTCCCTGTCTTTGGGGTCTGAAAAACAGTTTAAATATCTTGATAATTCATAAATACCCTTTAAAGTATAGAAAAGTATATCAACTAATTATGTAATAATTTCGTACTTATCAGCCATATTTAATAAATAGGCCATTTTGCGTCATCCAAACCAGGCAGCCAGTGTGCAGTGAAACAAATTAAACAACAAACCAGCACTGTGGGAGAAAGCGAAGAGATAGAAAGACAGCTGGAGTGAAGCGGACAGGCGAGTTTCTCAAAATGGCCGTAATAACCAAGTAGAGAAGGAAGGTATATTCCTGTGAACTCAAATCTCGAAAACATCTCAATTTTAATATTTTCCCTGTGGTCAGTCGCCAACCTCGAACATCTGGCTCAGAAGAGGCCCCCACACAGTCTGAGCTAATAGTTAGCTGTGCAGTGTCCATCTCTGAACACTGTGAGTGGAGAACGTCCTGGTGACATCTGCTGAGCTTTTTCTCTGTCAGCCCTCACTCACCTTTTCTGCACAATGTCGCCACTACAGAAAGAGGTAACTTTTTTTTTCTTTTGAAGATCAACTTTTTCTTATTAATCAACAAGAGAAACGTGCCTAAAAAAGGTCACATATCGTAGGTCTAAAATAAGATTTAAAAATAAGAAAGAGAGGGATTGATTTATAATCATTAAAACCAAGCCTCCTCCTGCCCAAAGACACTCTTTCCAAGTTCTGAAAGTGACCCTTGCCTGTTTGATAACAAGAAAAGAGCCACAGAGAAGCCATGTCAACCACAAGTCATCTGGGCTTGGACCAGCCATACCAGCTCTTGCCACTTAGCAGCACTGGGTCTGGATGACCAGTTAATCTTTGCCGCAGACAGTCCAAGTTGGTTCAGGTCAACACCAGTGAGCTTCCAAAGGTTCGAGGATAGCCTACCACAGGATTTCAGTGGCAATTCTAACCTATGGAAAATAACCTTCTCTGGGATTGATCAAGAGGTAAAGAATAAAAATAGGAAAATATGAAACAAAGGAGGGATATCAGTGGATAAGAGAAATGATAAAATATAACAGCAAATGAGAAGAAGTTAAGGTGGTATGGCAAATTCACATAAAACAAAATGCAGTGATTGTTAAATTTACTTTCATTTTTATGTCATTACAGACAGTATGAACCCAAGATATTTCAGGTTTTGTCTGCTCAACTTCATTTCATTTGTTAATTTAAATCCACTCCTGCATTTCAGGTCTGCACAACGTTCCAAACATTTTGGGACGGGGCAAATTGGGGCCTGTAATGAACCCTGTACTTTTGCACATCTCAAGATGTGTTTGTACACCTGAAACACTTCATCACTTGGTATCCTCAGTGCTGTGAGAAGGAATGGTGACTTTACAGAATGGTCAGTGAGTCACCATCCAACTTTGTCTAGGAATGAGCTCCAGCACTGAAATTCAGGAATTGAAAAAAATATGAAATATCTTGTGTTCATATTGTTGTATAAACTGACTGACAACCCAAAAACAAACATAACAAGCAAAGGGGCTGTTAGTCTGGTGGGACTGACAATAAGTATCATTAGACAACCCTGTGGCATAGCGTTTACAAGGGGTGGTCCATGAGCAGTGCACACATTTAACTTGTATATCAATGATCACATTTTTGGAAGACAGGACAACATTTTTGAAGAGTGAATTACATAGTGGTGAGTAAAGGCTGTGATCTCATTTCTAAATTGACTGAATTAATAAAGACTAGTAGGAAGCCCTGGGTAATAACATATACTGTACAGAGCAGACAATAGTCTTGAAGTGGAAATTAATGATGGATAGGATGAAGTGGAAGTGTAGAGGACAGAAGAACACTGCAGGCTCTAAAAACAGATTTGAGTTGAAAGCAGAAAAAGAAAGAGGAAGAACACATTTCAGAGCTGGACCTCAAATCCTGGAACAATTATCATTACAGGTGTCCTCAGGTGTCCATGTGCCCTGATTTGCCTGAGTAAAGAAGATGATAAGTTTTGCCACCAATGTATGGGCCCTGATTATAAAACATTAGCATCTGTGTGTAGCACTTTGGGCAGGGGCTCAAATGTCATTCAAACCTCCAGAGTACCAAACTTCATGCACAGACCTTTAGTTTAATCTGTAAAAAGAAATTTAAAAGGAGGTTATAAACTACTGTGCTGGATCTGATAGGAATCCAGATGAGGGATTGGCAGGAGAGGCTAGCCAGTTAAAGACTGGGCAGAGTAAAAAGATCCAGTGGGATCATTCTGTATCTGGCCATCCTCATATTTAAAGAAGACTACTTTACATGTGGTCTAGTATTGCTCCAACGGAATCTAGAGATTAAAGTTCTTATAATTTCCTCTTCAGGGTAGAAGATAACATGGCACTAATGAAATTAAAATGATGGACTACAGTAAAATTAAAATGACAGTGGATAACAAGAAGGAAAGAGATTCTTTAAGCTTTGAATATTCAATTATAATTAATGAAGTCAGTGTCTTATAATAAAGGGGAGACATCAATGCTCAGATATTTAAATGAACTGGCCATCTTCACTGAAGAAGGGAAAGCATATTGATTGAAAGAAGAATTTAGTAGATGAAGTGCTGATTTAGACCAATTGATTTTACAACATCTATCAGGGTAATAAGACCTTGGAGGAGAGCTGATGTTGCTTTTCCAAGAGGGGTAAGAATATCGTCATCATAAAGAGAAACTTATTAGGTTAAACATAGTCCGATTGCATCTCAAAATATGTCACTTGCCAAAAACTAGCGAATGGTGGTCATTTTATCAGGCTAATATTATGAACACATCTGCCATTGAGCAGTGAGGGATTATGTAGAGTGTTTAATGGTGAGAGGAACTAAGACTGCTAACTCACAATGTGATAACAATTTTCAATATTCATCAAAAATAACAGCAAAATGTGCAGTTGAATATGCAAGGGATAAGTGACAAGGTCCTAAATAATAAACCTGCCATTGCTGTGCCCCAAACATTATAGTGCCCTGAAATGGGGGACCAGGTAGAAAATGTGTTGTGTGATTGAAATGTATGCAAAGAGTCTTAAATGAAAGTCTGTGATGTGCTCTTTAATCACAACTAAATTGTCTGATTTGTAATTTTAAAATGTGGAGCTAAGTGTTAAAGGAAGGAGAAATGTGTCTTTATCCTAAATATTATGGAGGACACTGTTTAAAAGAAAAGTCAGGAAAAAGATATTGTTAGCAATAGAATGTCTATGTTTAAGCTTGAGTTGTCTCTAACCAGTGTGTATAGGCTTCTAAGAAGATGTGAAATGGCCGTTTGGGACATTAAGGTCGACATATTTAATAGTTGGCTAAACTAACAATCAGCCAGACCACAGTCCACGTTCAACTGAAGCAACACACATAAAGTTGCCAGTAAGGGCAACCAATAAAGCGTAGGATTTTAAAAGCATTTTTAGAGACATCACAAGTGCCACATACTGTAGAGAAGACAACTCTGATTGCCATCTGCTGTCCCTCAACTCCCATGCATCACATCAGGCAGAAGAAGACACAGACTGCAACAATTGCTAAGGGCACCACCTCATACAAAGCTTGCTGTGCGACCTTGACTTGAATTGTTCAGGTTGTATGTTTTTCATATTTTATATTATTGCCTGCTTTTTCTGCAAACAAGAATACATGATGATTACAATAAAGTTTGAGTATTACTCAATTGAAGTTGTCTTGTTGTGCACTGACATTTAGTAATGACTGATGAGTGTTAATATGACGAGATGTGTTCCTTTAGGTTACGTCCTTGCAGGGGGAGCAATCTGACTACGGACAGCCGTACTCATAACGCAGTAAGGAAAGCATTCAAGTAAGCTCTTGGCTTCTGTAAGAACATCTGTGCAGCCTTTACAAAGGTATGAATGTGGGTTAATCCTGGCAGGAGTGCAGCTCTTAAAGTGGCACTACACCTTTGGTAAGGAATTCTGAAATGCAGCCCTTCCAGGGGAAGACGTCTGAAAACAGGCTGACATGTTGTGAAGTGCCATCATGCAAATGGTGCAGTGTGTTGGCATGAGAGCTGAAACATGAGTGAATGTGGAAGAAGTAAGAAGTTTAGGATGTACAAGTGAATCAGGTCCTTTGGAAGTGGAGTTTTACCTTCTGCAGATTTGGCTGAGAAGCCCAGTAACAGAGGCTCTTCCAGCCTGACAGCTCATGTAAGGCTAGTATTGTATTGCTGAAGTTTGGACCTTTACTTCCCTATTTGCATAATTATTTTAATTTCATATTTCGGTTGTGGCGAGTGGCTGGGG
>JANRMT010049829.1:5169287-5189757 GCA_026402145.1 Polypterus bichir lapradei
AGCTCATCCAGCTCAGCAGCTCTCCACTTTAGCTCCTTGATTTCCTTCTCTAGTTGCTCTATGAGCTCTTCAGCCTTTCTTACTTCCCTCCTCTCATACTCTCTAATGACGCCAATGACCTCAGACCTCAGCTTTTCAATGTGCTCAAGGACAGACTTGAAGGTCCTCTCGTATTCCTGAACTTCTGTCTCTGCAGAACTCTGATTAGAAGAAGGTACAAATTAATTTCCACTCCATGTGGTTTAAAGGAGCTACAAAACATGGAAACATTATGTGAGAACAGACAAACAAAGAAACCGCAATACAAATTGTAAATGTATTAAGGGAAAGATGTCATCTACTTAATCTTAAATTAATTCATGGAAAGGAAAATATCAGGAATAGCTCTGTGTATCATTTTTTATGGGAACTGATAATTTTATTGAAAGTTCTAAAATGGATTTTCAATCCTTTAGTGATCTACAAGGAAATATTGTGAGAGTTTTGAGCTCATTTGAGACTCTCCCCAACTGTGCTGCATGTTAAAATGCTGCATGTGACGCGTCTGTCAAGAGTTGCCTGTCCATCGTGGAGACAACAGCAAGATCACAGCCTCTCCGTGTAACACGTCTGTTGTCCGATGACTGACACAGCGAATGTTCTAACCTGGCCACTGACCTGGCACCATCACTGCTTGTTCGCTGTGTATTGAAGTGGTAGCTCCCGTTTGAATAAATTCCATGACTGTTCTTGTTTTGAGGGGAATAAAGTTAGTTTTCTTGAAGCTTTTGGACTCAACGTCTTCTCTCCAGTACGAAACAAGTGACTCACACATCACAATACATATTTTCAAAACCCGAATTTTTGTTTTCTGTCATTTCACAGCACACTTGACACTAATTAAATTCTCATCCCTCCCATCTGTTTCTACTGCGATGAATTAACAGGACAAACAACTCACCTGAATCCTTTCTATGGACTCCTTTATCTCCTCCAATTTCTCCTCTTTCTCCTCAATTTGATTTTCCAGTTCAGTCTTTGTTTCCTCCAACTGACTCTGTGTGAAGATAAAGTGGAGGAGACATGGAAAATGAAGTCTAGCAGGAATTATTAGTAAGAAGAGGGAGGGTATAAGAAGAATGAGGAACAAAAGGAGAACAATTGGACATCATCCAAGTATCTTGGAGGTAAATGTGTGACCGACTGGAGGGACTTTACTGGACGGAAGATTGTAGTCAATGATAAAAGAAGAGAAAAAGGAAGAAAGAAGAAATGGCTCATCACAGTATGGGCCTCATTGAGAAATCAGGCGTCTACAGTTGAGATGAAGACCAATGGAAAGTGGATAATAGTGTAAGATTGTTTTTCTTTGTTTAGTTATTTTTCCAGTTTAATAATTAAGACTCATAATATTTAACTCTTGTGTTTTTATTGTAGGTTTATTTAGATAAGATGTAGCTTTTAAGTGTATAAACTGTGTGACAGAGACTGTAACTATAATATAGACATTGTCAGACACGTGTGATTAGGAGGCAGCTAAAGGGCCTGAATAATAGTACTGTAGCTCCGTTCCAGACCAGGGGGTGGCGAGGTGCACTGATTTTCTCTCTCAATCCTCTGCAGATCATCCACTGGGAAACCCGCACTATTCTGGCCCCACTAATGACATCATTTCCTGTCATGGCCTTTAAGGCAGCCATCTTTTCAACCTTAAGATCAGTTCTGTCTTGGACTCAGACCTGTGAACATCTCACAGTCTAATTACTCATTTACAGACAGGGCACAATATACGGGTGGCTGCCGCAAACCTTTTTGATGTATTTCAACTATTATTGTGACAACGTAATAAGGGAAATCTACAATAATAGTGCAAATTTAAAATAGAGTTTGGGAGAAATGCTAATACAGGCACATGAGTCAGTCACTCAGTGTGTTTACATGTGAACACAAAATCAAATTAAGGTGAATAACCCGGTTATGGCAGGAATTTGGTTTCTTAATAATCCGGGTTTACATGTGTAAGAAATCTTCTGGAGTTCTCTTTGCTCAAAACACTCCAGCGGAATTAAACTGTGCAAGAAAGAGTTATATGTCAACATTGGCCACAGTTTCTCCATTAAAACTGATGCCTGTGATAATTTTCTTCTGTTTTATAGATATTTTTAGTCAAATTGAAACTTTATTGATAGGATGCACAAAGCTCATTCTTTTCTGCTCGGCTGTGTGATTAACCCTTGCAAATGAGTGGCGAACCAGCACATGAGCTTCTTGACTTACGCCCAGTGCTGCCGGAATATAACGCAGGTATTTCTACTTCAACAAGATTTGTGTTAGGTTAATCATTAGTTTAAAAAGTAATCCAACTGCATAACGCATGTTACTTTTAACGTGTTATCCCTACAAGTATCAAGATTGTGTTGCTGAGTTTAACACTAGACGTTGAGCTCATCAACATAAATTTGTCGATTTCTAAAATACCGAGACAGATTATTTCAGTCAGGAGAAGGAATAATGTAATTGCCTAAACATTTACTTCTGGAAATTAATTTTATGGACGCCTCTACCTGTGGCTGCCGAAAGCATTTGTGAAGGAAATCCAAACACAGGCTGACAGAGACCTATGGACATGAAAAGAGTATAAAATCCTTAACAGTACTTTTCTACATAATTGAACATTTCAAAACCCAACCATCTTTTTAAAAAATCATAAAGAATATGAGAACTAACTTCAAAGAGGTGGAGAGTTCACTAACAAAAGAATAAAATAAAAAGAATAATTTCAGAAAATAAAGTATGACCAAATTCAATTTGCTTAGTGAGCTTCTGCCAAAGGGCAGATTATTGGCATTTCATTACAGAGGGACTTGGACAGCAGACAGGATTGGACAGAAGAAGTTAATGTCAGTAAATGTAAAGAATTACATGTAGGAAGTAAATACATATTGAGAGGTGTGAAAGTCAAAAGTACACCTCATGAGAAGGACTTCAAGTTATAGTGGACTCAAAACTATCGACTTCCAAATAGTGTTCAGAAGCCATTAAGAAGACAAACAGAATGTCAGGTTATATAGCGCCTTGATGTTCGGAGTACAAGTCACAGGAGGTTCTGCTCAAGCTTTGTAACACACTGGTGAGACCTCGTCTGGAGTCCTGGGTGCAAGTTGGGTCTCCATAAAGACATAGCAGCACTAGAGAAAGTCCAGAGAAGAGCGACTAGGCTGATTCAGGGCTACAGGGGATGAATTATGAGGGAAGATTAAAAGAGCTGAGCCTTTAGAGATATTAAGAGGAGACCTGACTGAAGTGTTTAAAACGATGAAGGGAATTATCGAGTGGATCGAGATGGTGACTTAAAATGAATTCATCAGGAACACGAGGACACAGTTAGAAACTTGTTAAGGGGAAATCTCACACAAATATTAGGAAGAGAAGCACGGACACTGTGAATACGTGAACAAGTAGTGTGGTAGACAGGAGGACATTAGGGACCTTCAGAAAACTACTTGAAGTTATTCTGAGAGAATTGTCAAAACGTTTCAAATGTTCTAAAGCAGAGGTTCCCAAAGTGGGCGGTTCCGTCCCCCCACCAGTGGGTGCTGAAGCCTTCTAGGGGGGGTGATAGTGGGCTCCGAAGCATTTGGGGGGAGTTCAGGTGGTCTAGGGGTCGGTGGCTCCTTATAGAAGAAATTAATAATATATATTTAAAAATTCATTATTTTCGTGATTTTGCGATTGAATAATCATTTGAAATTTAAATGCTGCATTTTAATTCATCTTATGCCCGTCTTAACCGATCAATTTTTTCATCAATTTTCTATTTCAGTTATTTAATCATTTGAAAATTGACCATGTCTGACAGAAATATATGTCAATTTTCTATGTCAATGAGAAATAGAGCATGTATATATGTGTGTATAATAGGTTATGTTTACAATAGCAAATACATTCGTTATGTTTCATTCCAAAATATATAAGAATCACTTTTCTAATTGATTTGTACAAAAATAAGCCCAATTTTATATAATTTAATATTACGAGTAAAAATAATGGCAAGAAAGAAATAAAATTGTAAATTTTAGTTAGCCCAACTTACTGTATATTGCTAAGGGAAAAGACAAAGCAAATATTATTCGAAACTTATTATACTGTGTTCTGTGGTTATGTTTTGTAGGTTTGGTGTTTATATCTTGTGTAATTATTTTATTTATTATTATTTATAATTATTCGGACAATGTCGTGGTCGGACGAACAAAATGCGCTTGCGTGCAATAAAAAAATTGAACGTGTCATACAGGATATTTTACCTTCCATTGTTTATATACTTAAAAAATGTATTCATTTTTTGCTATTGTAAAAATTGATCGTGCCATACAGGCTTTAGTCTATCCGCGCAGCAGACGAGTCTTAACTAGTAGTATGTCGGACAACTATTACGTAGGCAGTTCACGCAATTCAGCATGTTTCGACAGGAATATGGGTGCTTTCAGTGACTTGGTCACAGCACGAGTATGATGGTATCGCAAACAAGTCAATGCATGCAAGTCGATTCGGGCTGGATTTCAAATCTATAAATACCAGTGGTTTTGGGATAAGTTTCATTATTTTTTGTGTGCTTTGCCAACAATCATCAGTCGAAAGTGTGAAAGATAAGTGGAGTCATACAAAGTGTAAATTAAATCTTTTATTTTATGAATAGTGTTGCAAACTGTATTACTTCATTATGTCTGAATCTAAGAAGAAATGTCGACAGTACAGTATTGAGTATTTGAAATATGCTTTATTCACTCTCCTACGAACCAATTATTACCTATGTGCTTCATTTGCCAAAAAGTATTTTCAAATGAAGCAATGAAACCTTCTAGGCTACAAGAGCATTTGGCTAAAATGCGCGCTGACAAAAAGGATAAAGATTTGCCCTATTTTCAAGTACTAGAAGAAAAATATTTTAATATCAAAACTTTTTGCGTCGTCCACTAAACAAGATAATGACGGATTAAAAGCTTCTTATAATATTTCATTATTAATCGCAAAAGTGGGAAAACCACACACAATTGGTGAGGAATTAATCTTGCCGGCAGTAAAAGAAGTAATAAACACTGTGCGTCATAAGCCAGCGTCAGATATCATTTGAAACAAGCAGCACCAAATGTACTCGCTATACATTGTGTTCTTCATCGTCAACATTTGGTTGCAAAGCATTTAAGTGAATGCCTGCATATGTCGCTCCATTACGTTATTAGAGTAGTCAACAAGATTAGAAGCAATTCATTGAGTGACAGATTGTTTAGCCAACTTTGTAGTGAAAACGATGAAAATTTCAATCGTTTGCTGTTTCACACAGAAGTTCGTTGGCTTTCAAAAGGTATTTGTCTGAATCAATTTTACAATTTGTTTGATTCAGTACGAGAGTTCCTAGAAAACAGAGATGACAGATGGCGGGCCATCCTGATTACATCCAAAAATGACATTGCTTATTTGACAGGCCTCTATAAAATATTTAATGAAGTCAATCTACAATTACAAGGTGATGAATTGAATTTAATTAAAACAAAAAAACGTTATAGCCGCTTTGTGGGGAAACTTCTTCTGTTCAAGCGGAATAGGCCGAGGGGAATATAGCCACTTTTCAAATTTATCAGCAGTGTCTCTCAAAAAGGAAGATTTACTTACATATATACCGCCAACACTGTGCTGATTTCAATGAGCGATTCAAGGATATTCTAAACATGAATACCAATTTGGGTTCTAGATCCTTTCTCACATGTAAACACAGCAGGATCATCAAATTTAGAAGTGGAACTCAGAGAACTCACAACAAATGAAGAACTAAAAATAAAATTCAAAATGGATACCAGGAGTTCTGGCTTCAGAAATCAATACCGAAAGTTTACCTTGATTATGGGAAATAGTGCAGAAATTTTTAATTGCATTTCCATCTTCTTATTTGGCTGAGCGTGCAGGTTTAGTGCTGTAACGAATTTACTATCTAAGAAAAGGAACCGTTTGCATATAACTGAGCGTGGCGATTTACGACTGTTTTTAACGAAAGTTGAACCCGATATTAAAAAACTTTTAAAAATGCATCAGGCTCATCCTTCACATTCATTTGTTATTTTTGCTTTGTATTTTTAGTTTATAAGTTCGAAATAAACAATTTTCTAATATATTTGATGGTGTTTAAATTATTACAATAAGATTCTAACTAATGTAATGCAATCTCTTAAAATATATATCGCGATTTTTCATATTTAAACCATTGTATGAAACTGAGCATAATGTTATTCGAGCATATATACAAACTTTTCATATGGGATAGGTTTAATCAAAATCGGTATAGCAATAACTGTGTTCAAGATGAAGCACATATTGGCCACTACTTTTTCAATAATTTAAGGGCATAAGCACTAATGTATCATTAGTTTCTATTTAATTTAATTCATGCATTTATAAATTAATTCATGCATTTATCTCTAGTAGGATTGACTACTGCAATGTGGTGTTCACTGGCTGTTCAAACTGTTCTTTATTCAGCCTCCAGTTAATCTAAAATGCGGCTGCAAGAATTATTACAAGAACAAGAAAATATGAACACATAACTCCAGTTCTGAAATCCTTACACTGGCTCCCGGTTAAGTTTAGGGCAGATTTCAAAATCCTCCTTTTAACATATAAAGCATTAAATGGCCGAGGTCCGGCTTACTTGTCTGAACTTATCATGACTTACAAACCTGAGCGCACATTAAGATCTCAAGATGCCGGTCTGCTTAGGATTCCAAGGATTAATAAAATAACAGTGGGAGGTTGAGCTTTTAGTTACAGGACCCCCTAAACTGTGGAGTGGTCTTCCTGCTTCTATAAGAGATGCCCCTTTGGTCTCAGCCTTTAAATCTCGGCTGAAGACTCACGACTTCAGTTTAGCATATCCTGACTAGAGCTGCTGATTAACTGTACAGACTGCATCTCTGTTGTTAGTCATTAGCACTAAAACATAAGTAACATGAGAGTTATAATTGAATACTAACCCTCACCTATTCTGTTTCTGTTCTCAGTACTCAAATGTGGCAATTGGTGCCACGGCCCACCTGCCAAGTTGTTTGCCTGCCTATGGTAAAGTCATCCCTGGTGGAGGATCACAGGAATCATGGGAAAGAGGGGCCCTTTCATCGGATTGGCTGGCCGAGCAACGTTTCAGCCGCGGAATGGCCAAATGGGGAGGCAGCTTGACGGATGAGGTCTACAGCACTCTAAAAATATCAAAATCTTATTATGTGATTTCATCTACTGTTAAATTCTGCTCTGTACTTCTAAAATTTTTATTATTATGCTGTATTAAGGATTTGTTCTGTTCTGTGTATTGTATTGTATTGAACCCCTTCTTTTGACACCCACTGCATGCCCAACCTACCTGGAAAGGGGTCTCTCTTTGAACTGCCTTTCCCGAGGTTTCTTCCATTTTTCCCTACAAGGTTTTTTTGGGAGTTTTTCCTTGTCTTCTTAGAGAGTCAAGGCTGGGGTTCTGTCAAGAGGCAGGGCCTGTTAAAGCCCATTGCGGCACTTCCTGTGTGAATTTGGGCTATACAAAAATAAACTGTATTGTATTGTATTGTATTATTTACGTCGAAAATATCGAACGGCTTGACCGCAGAAAACTGTTATAATGGATGGGCGTTACAAAATGTATGTCTTGCAAAGCGGGCGGTGGCCCGAAAAAGTTTGGGAACCCCTGTTGTAAAGTTTCAATTCCCCTGACAGCCACATTGTGCACAATGCAGGACCCAGTCCTGGACAGGATGACATTCTATCACAGATTAGCCGAAACGCACACACACACACATTATGACACTTGTTCACTAATTAAACAATCTGCTCATCTGATCAAACACTCATCTTAGTAACACAAAACACTGACAGAAAACCTGGAGAAAAATCAAATGGACGTGAAGAGAACATAATAAGTTATCAAGCTGTGAGGCAGGAGTACTGACTGCTCTGCCACTGTGGCCCAGTTTCCTTATTTTCTTTTCAGTAATTGCTGCTGTTGTAAAGCTGGATATTTAGGAAGACAGCAAACAACATTCTTTGTAAAATAACTTTATTTCACTCACTGCTCATAGAACACCAGGGCCCCCTCACTGTCCTTATCCTAGTTTTTATATCCCCATTCCTAATTCTCCCCTCACCTCTCTATCTTCTCTCTCCTCCTCAGGTGTCACCGTGTCGTGACTCTTGTGCTCTGTCGCCACACACAGTAAGCAGACGCAGGTCCCGTCGGTCCTACAGAAGATTTCCAGAACTTTCTGGTGTTTTGCGCAGAGTTTTTCATCCAGATTTTCGGTCGGCTCCTCCAACTTGTGTCTTTTATAGGCTCCGGACTCCCGGTGGGGTTGGAGATGAATGTCGCAGTAGGACACCAAGCAGGTCATGCAGGTCTTCACAGCTCTCAGTTTTTTAACTGGACAAACATCACAGCACACATCGTCAGGTCCGGCGTAACTCTCGGACAGATTCACATCTGCTCGCACGTCTTTCACTTTCTCTAGCAGATCCGCTAATACGGTGTTTCTATTGAGCTCCGGTCTCACGTTAAATGCTCTCCTGCACTGAGGACAGTTATAGACCCTCTCCTTCTCCGACTTGTCCCAGTAGTCATTAATACAGCCCATACAGTAGCTGTGTCCACACGGGATGGTGACGGGCTCCTTCATTACCTCCAGACACACCGAACAAGTATACTGATCAGCGGACACGGAAAGCTGAACTACCGCCATGGCGAACGAAGAAACAAAGTGGCAGACGGGCTTTACCAGAGAAGAAACGAAAGTGAAGGAATCAACAGTCACTTCCTGAAATGTGACACAATCGTCAGAAACACCAGTTTACATTTGTCATCCAAGTCTCATTCCTCAAGCAGGGATCGTGCGGATATTTGACGCTCTCAGCAAGGTGACTGCGACGCACTGAGTTCAAGGCAACGAGGAGAAAAAGTCTGAATGAGCGAAAGCCGCTTAAAGTCATAAGAAATGTCAGGATTTACTGCATGATGTGGAAGTACATAACAAACAAGAAGAGTTGCACTAAACATATGGGCATTTTAAAATGTGTGCGTCAGTTTAAATGTTTAAAGTCTAAATATTCTCCACAGCAATACAAACAATAATAATAAAAGGTACCATCATATTCGTAATCATTGACCTTTAAATGGTCTAAACTGATACTCCATATGTGTAAGTGTGAAATAAATTTTACCGAACAAATATACTTTTTAAAGAGTAATAGTATTGGCATTTAAAATACTTTGAAAGGTACAATTCTCAACCTAATCTACTCGAGTATGCTAATAAACGTAAATGTCATTTGTTTTGTTCCACAACTGCTGCACAGACAGAATTTATTTTATTTCTTCCGCATATGTATTTAATTCAGAAATCAGCTTTCAAGTTGAGCAGAAACGCTAACGACGGCAAAAACAGCCGACAGAAGCTTCAGGCCTAGCATAACGATAGCTGAGGCTCCAGATGTTACCCTGTATGACCATAAACAACATCAGGACACATCAGCAGATTTCCATGAGTGTAAAACTTGGTGTATGTGTTGCTTTGAGAGTGTCAGAAAAAAAAATGTGTTTGACTGTAAAAATGGCTGAGGTCAAGAAGCTTCCAGTGAAAAGGAAAAAATGAAGCATGGCAAGCATGAGGGGAATAAACATGATCGATTGCTGGCCAATTAATTAAAGAAGTAGGGTGACACATCAGTACATTACTTCTGAAAATCGTAATAAGGGTTAATTGTACGATCACAGCAGGAACACACCTGGACTGACCCATCAAAAGCCCCCCACACACACAAACACACACACACACACCCTTAGACGGCCAGTTCTAAAGCGCCAATTACATTAAAACAGAAGACATTGAGATCTGGGCAGGAGACTGGAGAGTGCGGAGAACAATTCACAGGGACACTGGGAGAACATGGAAATTCTACATGGACAATGTAAAGGCCACAATTTGAGCAGAGTGACCTACAGACGGTGTTACAATAAAATATACTGAATTAAAAAGAGTTCACCTGGCAGTTTTATCCTCCAATTTGCATATACTGTTTCAAATTTACAAACAGAGACAGGGACTTGACTTTCTCGCCATGTGTGTCTTCACTGCCTTGTCTGCTATTTTACTTCAGACAGAGTTTACATTTTAAATTGTTAAGAGAACACCACTGTGTGCTGAATGAAAGTACAGAACTAAAACTGGGAGTCAGGGTAGGTGTTTCCCAAAAGTGACGGGTTTTTAGTCTGACGACCACTGAATGGAAGCTTGTATTGTTTTCTTAGGGATGATCACATTAAAGGATAGAGAGTTTATGGACTATGACAGCCCCCAGTCACTATAGGTGGAGGAATGGCAGGGTAGGAGGCCAAGGTTTGAGTGTGTGTGCGTTTATATGTGTGTGACTGTATCAGCCATGAAATGACAATTGAACCCCAACACCATCAATTGACTCCCAATGTGACAGAACAAGTGAAATGGCCCCCAGGTGACAATGGTCACTGGTCAGAGGGGCTCAGAGAGCAGAATGTAATGCTGGAGTCAAATCCAAGCCCAAATCCCGGATAGAGCGGCTCAGTGAAGGAGGTGTTGAACCTGTGCAAGAGGGTCATGGAGTTTGAGATGCCATAAAATGACAGAGAGCCGGCAGGCCAGTCCAGATAGACGCCTATTCTGTGAAAGCAGGGGGCACAGATTTCAGTGTTCATATTATTATGCCACGCAGAGTACTTGGAATTAGAGCAGGACAAACTCCAGGATTTGTCATTGAATCCAAGGCGACATTTGGAATTCAGTTCTTTTCTTCCGACTTCTTTATATGCGACTCCCAGTCTCCATCCCACTCGACCTCCCAGAAGAAGCGAGTCCCACTCAGAGGTTCTCTGCACAGAACTTGCGGCAAAAATTCAAATCTGTCAGGATGATCAGGACACTGGGACACGGTCCTATTGTTTGTCACCTTCCTGTTCTCTTCAGACAGCTGAAGCCATCTGTGTGCTGTGTTGTGGTCTACGGTCAGTGGACAGGAGTCTGAATGAAGAGAAAAAAGAAAAAGAAAAGAAAATGAATATAAGACTTGAAGTGACAGGAGCCAAACTTAGTCAAACTTAAAGAACTTCATCTGTGACCTTCATGCATCTCAGGGTGTCACTGAGTAAGTGAGTCAGAATAAAATCAAACATCTGAGACAAAATTGTAATGCAGAGCATAACATTGGTAATATTCAGTGTATATAAATTTGATAAATATTTTGTAGTTTGTCTCTTAGTCCTGAAAAGGGTCACAAGGGGTGCCAGAGGCTATCCCAGCTAGCATAGGGCCCAAGGTAGGACACACCCTTGACAGGGTGCCAGTCCATCGCATGGTCAACACACACACACCTACACACCAAACACACACTCGGGCCAATTCATCTGAATGTCTTTGGACTGTGGGAGGACACAAGAGCACCAGGATGAAACCCACACAGACACAGGGAGAACATTCAGACTCCACACAGGGAGGACTGGGGACATGAACTGTGGTTTCCTTACTGGGAGGCAGTGGTGCTGCCAATGCAGCACTGTGCTGCCCATTTTGTAGATTGTCCATACTTTTAATTTTAAAAAGAATTATTTTTAAGGAGAAGATTTATAAGCAAGTTCTTCCAAGTAAATGTATGACTTGCCAGATCAAATAAAACTTCAGCATGCAGGATTTTATCCCCTTGGTAAATTACAAAAATATGAATACGTACATCTTTGATATCTAGTACTGTATCTTTTCTAACATGTTGAAGTGTTTTCTGATGGTAATCAGCCTTAATGTTTATTTTACTCCACTTGAAACAATCCACCAGCATCTCCTCATAAGACGGCAGAAAATCAAGACGCCTCAGAAGTAGAAGAGCTCATCAACAGAAACAATTTGTCCAGAAAGACGTCACCTAGAATTCGAAACAAGTGACCGAGATGCTAACTATTATGCTAACTCATGTGCATCATCCCGATTCTTCTTAAAGATTGTCCACGTTCCTGCTTCAACTTCATGTTTTGGTAGTTTGTTCCAGACTCCCACTGCTTTTTGAGTAAAGAGGTGCATCCTGGCTTTAGTTCAAAATGCTCTTGATCTTTATTTCCATGTGTGATTCACTGTTAAGTTAAAAGAATTCTGTTGGATCGGCTTTATTGATGCCTTTGACGACCTGTCTGAGGTCTCCACACTGTCTCCTCTGCTCAAGACTGAACAGGTTTAATTCTCAGAGTCTGTCACAGTAGAGCATGTCCTCAAGTCCCATGATGCACCTGACTGCTCTCCTCTGCACTGCTTCAAGTGCTGCTACGTCTGCCTTGTGGTGTGGTGACCAGAACTGCACACAGCACTCCAGATGAGGTCTTACGAGTGTATTATATATTTGAGCATAACGTCCCTTGACTTTAATTTAACAGTTTTTATGATTTAACCTAACATTTTATTTGCCTTTTTAACTGCTCCTGTGCATTGCTTAGACGGTGAAAATGCTGCATTAACATAAACTCCTAAATCATTTTCAGAGGCTGCTTCCTGTAGTTCCATTCATGTCCCTAAGGTTTCTTAAAATCTCTTTAATTTTTTTTTTTTTTACTGGAGTAGTACTAAAAGGAAATGCCTGCTGTGTTTGTCTTGGCCTCCATAGCAATTTTTATTTTGGTTTCTCTTTTGATGTTTCAAATTTTGTTTTTTGATCTCTTGCTATAGTTTCCTGTATTCCCTTATGTCAGAATTATCTGGCTTTTTAAAAAGTATTTTCTTGTACAGTGATCATACCAGTTTTAGGTTTTTAATACTACTCTTATTTATCCATCCATCCATCCATTATCCAACCTGCTATATCCTAACTATAGGGTCGTGGGGGTCTGCTGGAGCCAATCCCAGCCAACACAGAGCTCAAGGCAGGAAATAGACCCCGGGCAAGGCACCAGCCCACCGCAGGGCACACACACACACACACACACACCAGGGACAATTTAGGATCGCCAATGCACCTAACCTGCATGTCTTTGGACTGTGGGAGGAAACCAGAGCACCCGGAAGAAACCCACACAGACACGGGGAGAACATGCAAACTCCACGCAGGGAGGACCTGGGAAGCGAACCTGTGACCTGTGAGGAAGCAGCGCTACCACTGCGCCACCGTGTTATTTATCCATTTTGGCCATTTTTATTTTGTCTTTTTGTTTCATTGCTTTTGGAATAAACTTATTCTGAACCTGAATCAGAAGGTCTCTGAAGTGACACCAACTGTCACTTATTGTTGCTGAGTTTTTGCTTTTCCATTCCATGCTTTGTAGATACTTCCTCCACCCCATAAAGTCTGCTTTCCTCAAGTTATACGTTTTTGTCTTGGTGTACATTTGTGTGTTTTCTAAGATTGTCTCAGAGTTGACCTTGTTGTGATTACTGTTGCTTAAAACGCTTTTAACATAATACAGAAGTTCTTATAAGAAAGGAATGGCAGATTGGAGAGCATTTAGTAATGTGCAGATTTTAAGTTACTGGCTCACAAAATGAACAGTGTTTTATTTTGTAAATATTGTAGTAAATTGTTGGCTTTAATTGAATTTTTATGTTAGTCACAGTGTTTGGTTTTAGTTCATTTTTAACTTAGGGGAAATTCACAACAATGCACTTAAATATCTGTCCTATTAAAGCACAAGTTGTTAAAACTAAGTATTGTGATCAAAATTCTATTGTCTGTTTAGAAGGCAAGAATCATTTTTATAGTTATTTTTTAAAAGTAAGCAAGTTCGACAAAGTCGGCATGGTGTGACATTCAGGTGCGTTCAGCGACTAAGTTAGCAGATCTGAACATGGGAGCATTTCACATTTTTTGTTTACTTTATCCAAAAGGCAGTTATTGCATTTTTGCTTATTAAAGAGCTTTGTAACAATGCGTCATATTCAAAATTAATAGTGATAACAGAATGCAGTTCTATGTGTTAGTAGACAACACTAAGAGCACTTTATAATGGAGTTCAAAACGGAGCACAAAGAGGCTTGAAGTGGCTCAATGGCTTTCATACACAGCAGAGTGCAATTCAGCTGGCGTGAAAATGGCATCAACTGACGTATGTTATTACTGGTGAAGGGTCTGTAACTAATTGTTCGGCTATCTTAAACATAACATTTTTGAAAGTGTGCCCAAATAGAGGAAAATCCAATAATTACCATCTGAAAAATATCTATTAATACAATATGATCAATACTGGTATAAAATCTGTATCAATATTACCCCATGAAAGGAGAGAAAGAACACAAATAAGTTCCCCATCTAGCTGTTAATGTTAGTTAAAACTCAGTAACTCATTAAAATTATATAAATAAGTAAGAACTTGGAAAGAAATGGATTGACTGTATAAGGGGAATATGAATGGTGACATAAAAAGATCAGGGGCTTGCTATGATTGTTTCTGCTTATCTGGAACCTTCTGACACTACTGTGCACAATTCACAGGAAGGTGTGTGTGTGAAAGGAGCCACACAAGGACAATAAAGAGAGAGAGGCCTGCAAAGGCATCAAATGCAACTATAAGCTATTGTGCCACATGAAATTACACATCTAGCACGAGCAGGTTCTCTGGTCTTGGTTTACAAAGCCACGTTCTCTTTGCTTGTATGGCACTAGTTATAATAAAATTCATTACCTAGAATACATTGTTAAGAGTGTAGCTCTTTCTCCTCCCTGATCTTTCACTCTGTCTAATTGCCTGAGGTTATAGAGGTAAAGAAGGGAAGGGGAGAGGAAGTGCTGAACTGAAGTAGTCGGTCTGACCAGAGTGGTAAGCGCATGGAATTTGAGGCACAGTCTACACAGTAAAGAATATAAAGAAGAAAACTGGCTCAATAGGACCCTACAAGACAAAAGGGGAAAATATGCAAAATATTTAAGTTCAAGAAACCACTCTTAAGGTAAAACTGAAAAAGCAAGCTAATGTGGAGTTGAAGTCACGCAAAACACATTTCTTTTTTTTAAGGTGGAAAGGTTTGCAAATTCGTCAATGCTTCTAAATCGGAAATTTGTAAGTTTAACACACCATACAGCACAATCTATTTGAGACATCTGAATGAAAACTGAACTGTCTTGACACATTTCTCTGAACAATAAGTACACCACATCTTAAAAAAAAACTTGGTCCACAGGGGGCCGAGTTGTTTTCATGCAGACGGACAGACGGACGGATGGGCAGACAGACAGACGTGGGCTTTTGCAAAGGTGCTGTGAGAAGCACATCTGTTTTTACTGTATACTGCTTCAGAGTGAGTATACGGGTGCCACTGTCATACTACCAGTGTGCCACTTAGGAATAATAAATCATGAAAACTTTCCATTTCAACTATCTAAACTTAAAATCAGACCTACACTTTAAAAGTCCATTTCTGCTGCTCAGATTCCACAACATGTAATCTGGAAAAAGAAAAGAAGGAGAAAAGGAGAAAAAAAGAATATAAATTTTAAGCATTCAGGATGAACAGGACTAAGTTATTCTCACATGTTAGCACCTCTCCTAACTCAGATGAGGACACACAACCCACCGATCTCACTGCTCTTCATAAACTCCCAGCCATTGATGTCCTCCAGTGAGCTCTGCAGATCAGACAAGTCTTTCTTCAGAGTTCCAGGGAGAAAATCTTCACTCGCAGTGGCATTAGGTGAGACTCCATCTCCCAGAGGGACACAGAGGGACGGGAACTTCTACAAGAGAAGAGGTAGGGGAAGAAAATTAGGAGAAATAAAGATTCTGTTGTACCTTAGATGAGCTGTCTCACCTTTAGAAAGTGAATATGGTCATCTGTCTGTGAAAGCTCGGCCAGCATGGTGTCTCTTCTCTTCAACTCCTTAATCTCCTTTTCCAGTTGCTTGATGATCTCCCCAGCCTTTCTCACTTCTCTCTTCTCATAATCTCTAATCAGGTTGGTGACCTCTGACCTCAGCCTCTCGAGAGACTGAAGAACAGACCTGAAGGTCTTCTCGTGTTCCTGCACTTCTGTCTGCGCCGAGCTCTGATTGGAAGCAACAATTTTCTTCAGTCTCATGTGCATTAAAGGAACTATAGGACCTAGAAACACTGAGAACTGCTGTCACATTAACACAGAAAAGACCAGGCATTACAAAGTATAAAGGTTTAAAGGCAGCGCTGTCACCAATTTGTTCAAGATTAATCAGTGTAAAGTAAAATAGCAGGCTCAACTCTGGTATTCAAAGTTCTTCAAATTCTACATTGATACTTCTGTTGTCAACATTTTAGGTTTACACAGGCAAATCTAAACAAAGAAAAAGAAAAACTGTACATGTTTGCTGATCTTTTGTCCTCATTTCACAACATACTTGACCCTAATTCAATTCTCATCTCTCTTATCCATTTCTACTGTGAATTATTAACAGTAAACAAAACTCACCCGAATCCTCCCTATGGTCACTTTCATCTCCCCCAGTTTCTCCTCTTTCTCCTCAATTTGATTTTTCAATTCAGTCTTCATTTTTTCCAACTGACTCTGTGAGGAGATAAAGTGGAGGAGACGTGGAAAATGAAGCCTAGCAGGAATTATTAGTAAGAAGAATGCAGAACAAGAATGAGGAAACAAAGAGGATTAAGTGGACATCATCCAAACGCCTTTGAGCTGAATGTATGAGAGACCAGATGGAGTGGACTGGAGGAATGGCTGTGGTTGATTTTAAAAGAACAAAGAAAAACAGAAAGGAGAAATGGATCACCAGAGTGAGGACCTCATTGAGCGATCAGGAATTTAGAGTTTAAGTTAAAATGGAATAGTGAAAGTTAGAGGAACAACTCAGAGATCAGGAGAAAGTGAATGGAATGGAGTTTGGTTTTATGGTTAGAAAAAAAACAATTTAAGCAATCATTAGATGGACATTGGATGAAGAAGGAAAAATGAAGCAAAAGTGAGAACAACAAGAAAGTTAGGTGAATAAATATTTAGTGCCTACAGTTATGTTGACATGTATAGATATGGAACTGATAGAAACGATAAATGTGGGCTTCTGAAGACTCCATTGTCATCTGGGATGTTGACTAAAGTGGGGACAAGATAGGAACTGGAATGACATTCACCTCAGATCTTAGACTGAATGAAAAGTGACAATGAAATGAAAGCAGAAAAGCCTGAAAAGGAAATCAAATGTGGATATGCAAGCAACTGAAGGTAAAAGAAAACATCAGTGATGATAATGTAAGTGAGTGCCGGATGGTGTGGAAAAGTTCAATAAATGGCTGAGTGGTGTGTCCATTAAAGATAGTGAAAGGAATCCACCTCAGTGCACAAGATGATTCATAAATGATGTACTGGTGTGAGCTCCAATGTGCAGACATCAAGCATGACTTACAGCAACACGTGAAGAACTGGTGAGCGACTGAGCAGCCAACATTGGTTTAGACAGCGGAGGTTTGTATCACTGACATGCTTGGAGTCATGTGATGGAGCAAAAATCATCTGAACAAAGTAATTAGTAGTATGGCTGTTCAGACATCAGAGATCTGCTGTACCCCTCATCCACAGGTCAAGAGTTCTGTCTTCAATTCCAAAAGTCCATCTCTTGTGAATTTAAGCTCACAAAATGCATGTGTTTTATATGTTGTGAACAAGTAATCGAAGAAGGGACATGGGGATTATGAAACATCAGTAACTTTTCTTTTATTTTTTTATTTTTTTGGACATTTATTTAATATTGTTTGCCATTTATTTATATATATATATTTATTTTTATTTTATTTTTTTTTTAAATGTCTAGCGATATCTAATTTTAAAATGTAGGGAAGCCATATGAAGCAGTTCTTGCTTGAGGATATTTACAACCTAAAAGATCAGATAAGATGTTTTGTTAGGGGGAGAATTGACCAGAGTTTCATCGATAAGAAGAACACCTGGTCCAGTGGAAAGACTTTTGTGTTTGTCTGAAACTGCATTTGTGAATTCCTTTAAAACTGGAGAAAATGCTGATGAGGAAAAAAATCTGAACTTGAAGGGGTTGTTGTGCCTGAGCTGTTTCATTGGTGAGATTGGGCAAATAAGAGGCGCCATGCAGAGAACATCTCGCTATTCCATTTTCCATCAGTGGGCTGTGAAAAGAACATTTTGCACAATCTTTAGAAATCTTTTCTTCGGTGAACCACAGAGATATTCAGTCAGTTATCATAGTGTGGTGGACAATAGGACTTTGTGTATGTCCAAAACTCGACAGGATGACATTCTGTTGCCAAATACGGTAAACTCACACAAACACACACTCTCACACACACAATATAACGCTTACTCCTGAACATCTGACCAAACACACACAGATGGACGCAAAGAAACAAAATGAGCCCAAGTTACCAAGCTGTGAGGCAGGACTGCTGGGCGACTGTGACCCCGTTTGATAATTTTCTGTCAGTAATTGCCCAGGATATTGTAAAGCTGGATATTTATGAATCTTGGGACAGCAAACAACAATCGCTGTAACCCCTCACTGTCCCGACCCCAGCTCCTTATCCTAGTTTTATATCCCCATACCTAATTCTCCCCTCACCTCTCTTCCTGATCTTTCCTCCTCAGGTGTCACCGTGTCGTGACTCTTGTGCTCTGTCGCCAGGCACAGTAAGCAGACGCAGGTCCCGTCAGTCCTACAGAAGATTTCCAGAACTCTCTGGTGGTTTGCACAGAGTTTTTCTTCAAGATTTCCAGTCGGCTCCTCCAGTTTGTGTCTTTTATAGGCTCCGGACTCCCGGTGAGGTTGGAGGTGAATGTCGCAGTAGGACACCAAGCAGGTCATGCAGGTCTTCACGGCGCTCCGTTTTTTAACTGGACAAACATCACAGGGCACATCGTCCGGTCCGGCGTAACTCTGAGATGGACTCGCATCTACTCGCTCTTCCTTCAGTGTTTGTATTATTTCCGTTAATACGGTGTTTCTGTTAATCTCCGGCCTCACGTTAAATGTTCTCCTGCACTGAGGACAGTTGTAGACCCTCTCTTTATCCGACTTGTCCCAGTAGTCATTAATACAGCCCATACAGTAGCTGTGTCCACACGGGATGGTGACGGGCTCCTTCATTACCTCCAGACACACCGAACAGGTGTACTGATCAGCGGACATGGAAAGCTGAACTACCGCCATGGCGAACGCAGAAACAAAGTGGCAGACGGGCGTTACCTGACAAGAAACGAAAGTGAAAGGATCAACAGTCGGTTCCTTAAATGTCACACAATCGCCTAAAACATCTGTTACATTTGTCATCCAAGTCTCATCCGTCAAGCAGGGATCGTGCGGATCCACCTGCCACTGATCACGACTCGTCGAATAAAAGACATAATGAAGAAAGGCAGATCATAATAATAATAATAATAAGTGACAAGAAAAGAAACAAAATTGGATTGAACATCTTTTCAAAAAATGAGTTTTGCCGGTCATTAACTTTGCACGTATGAGCTCTTTGCTGCGTCACATCTTTTCATCCACAAGTTGGCAATGTAGGCGCTTTTACTTTATCGGTCCTCTGAAGGGTCAAGTCAAACTAAAAACGTACACCGTAAAAACACTGGTCGTGTTATTTTAATTGGATTCCCTTTGAAAGTTTTAGAATTCATGTAAAAATTTGATCACGTTTTAAATCTTATTTATCCAGTAATATACAAAGTTCTAAGAGGTTCACCGACTAGCAAACACATCACTCTAAAGAATAATTCAGGGGAACGTTGGCCAATACTTACAGAAAAGCAGAGTTGTGAGGTAAAAATTCAGATTTAATGATTTTGTTAAACATTTTGAATTGCATTATTTAATAGGTTGTACTGACAAAACAGTAAAAGTAATTCCTTCAACCTAAGTACTCATACTCATACTTCATTTTTTCTAAGTACATGATAACTAAAGGGGTGGCACATAACACAGTGGTAGCACTGCTGCTTTGCAATATGGAGACCAGGGTCTATGTCAAGTGGGCTCTTAGTGTGGACTTTGCATGTTCTCCCTGTGTGCCTGTGGGTTTCTTCACACACTTAAAAACATGCAGGTTAGTTGAATTGGTGTTGCTGGATGTGTGTGCATATGTGTTTGTGTTTGTGCGTGTAGGCTAGATCCCTATCCAAGGGTTTTTCCTGCCTGTACCCATTGCTTGCTAGGATAGTTTCCAGTTGCCCCAATTCCTTTCTTTGGATAAGAGGGTTTAAAAAATGGATGGTTGATACTTGAAATACCTTTAGATGATGAGATAAAAACTACTTTAGAACAACCTAATTATTAATTTAGTTTTTCAGTGCCCAACTTAAAAACGTGGGTTTATACTACTCCTTATTAAGTACATGGCAATCACAATATTTTGAAATGTAAAGGAAAAACTAATTCACCTTATTCACTGAAGTGTTTTGGAGAAGAATAGTATCTATCTATCTATCTATCTATCTATCTATCTATCTATCTATCTATCTAT
>JANRMT010049829.1:5189767-5228002 GCA_026402145.1 Polypterus bichir lapradei
AGGCAGAATGGTACTCTTTTATTACAAAAAGTGCAGAACCGTCTCAGCTCAGTGAAGTGAGCCCTGAGCTTTTGGTGAGCCTCAAATTGATTACAATTCTTATCACAAAATATCCCCCCTTCACACCGTTTCCCATCATCTGCTTTACAGGGTTTCTCATGGCATTCATCTTGCTCAGTACCTTTTGTCATAACAATCACCTGGTGGTGCCCCCATAGATTTTTTTCATAACAATTTACCCTCCCAGTCCATCTTCTGATAACAATATGTCCTTCATAGTCAGTTTTCTCCTTGCAATCCCTTTGGCTCAAAGGACGTATTTGCCACCTGGAGGTTAGCGTCACCTAATCACTCCTCCCTAATTCTGAGCTGTTAAAGATTGATGGCCTTTGGTTAATCAGTTCTCACCAATTCTTTGGACTCAGGAGAACCCACCTGTGAAAACCGGACTGCTCAATTAATATTTTAATTACTGTTT
Organism: Polypterus bichir lapradei; assembly: GCA_026402145.1. Lineage (NCBI taxonomy): Eukaryota > Metazoa > Chordata > Cladistia > Polypteriformes > Polypteridae > Polypterus > Polypterus bichir. The sequence continues at coordinate 5,190,246 of JANRMT010049829.1, forward strand.
ACCTGTTGCACTAGAATCCCATAAGGCTGACATAATAGGCAGCTGTGCCAGTTAGACGGCAGCAGGCAGCTTCACTGATAAGGACTAAGCTGTGGACAGCCTTGGCATGGTACCTCTTAGCTACTTGAAGAAAAAAAGTACAAGCATTTAACAATTAATTCTTACACAGCTTAAAGCTAACTAGTTTAATACACTCTGCTGTAACTTTATTTACTATCATTATGATTCTAAAAGAAGCATTGACATATAAACTTAATGTATATGTGCTAATGTGAGAGCTTTCCTAGTGTTCTCATAATTAAAGGCCTTGAATGCTTGCAGACATATGTTTACTCTAAATCAGTTAGAAGGCCCAGCACTGGTGCTCACAAAATCTAACCTGACTGCTCGTTAGCTCCGCTCCTTCAAGGAACACAACGTCCTCGACTCTTAGAAATTCAAAAGAAAGTAAGTGAAAAGACAGACAGGCCGGCCTTTATGATAAAATCAATTGTGGCTTTGATTAATTAACTCCTTCATGGTCTAAGACTAATAGTTGCAATAAATGCTTCTCTAATGACTTAGTGGAAATTACGTTACTGCATAGATTCCACCTTCAATAGATTAAGATGTTCTGAGAATTTGAGAAGACAGAAGTTTCAAGATCAGGTAGTCCTGCCGATAGTAGCCATGAAGTGATGGATGTTGATAAGCAGAGGTCAATAACAACTTCAATACTACTAGTCTGCACATGGAACAATAGAAACCCTGTTATCTTATAATACGTAATACATATATGATTATGACTTACACTTCAAGACAATAGAACCTGATCTGATAAGAAAAAATGGACAGTTTAGCTGGGATTGTCACAAATTATATATTACAGTAATAAGAAATTCAAACCACCTGTTTTCTATAAAACAAAATAGAAATTAAATTAAGTTTTAAGTATAAAAAGACAGTCATGCCACCTTGATGTTTGATTTTAAATTGATTGTTTTATATGCTTAGAGTTATTGTTCTGAATATCTGTGGTGGGCTGGCACCCTGCCCGGGGTTTGTTTCCTGCCTGGCGCCCTGTGTTGGCTGGGATTGGCTCCAGCAGACCCCCGTGACCCTGTAGTTAGGATATAGTGCGTTGGATAATGGATGGATGGATATTCTGAATATAGAAAATGAGATAAAACATAAAACAAAATAACTACTGATGCGCCAGAATTATTATTATTATTATTATTATTATTATTATTATTATAAATCTGGTTTAAATTTCAACTTACATCTTCCCTTTGATCTTTATTTTTCACATTTGTAACTATTTACAGCAAAGTCAATTTCATCGGAAAGCAACTTTACACATTCTGCTCTTTTAACTGTTATGAGAAGTACCTTTTAAAAAATTATATCAAGTTAGATACATTTTTCTTTTTAAAATGTATATGTGGGTTTAAGGGAGTTTTATTTCCCAGAACATGTCTTGATAATTTTTTTATGCTTCAGGAAATAATATCTGAGCTTCTTAAGCCCCACAGTCAAAACGTAGCCAGCTTCTCAACTCAATCCACACAACCTGCCAAACCATAAAGTGTTCAGCTAAACTGCTAAACTGACTCCTTTACATGTATGCTGTCCAAATGCGTAGCCAACTGAAACAGCAACACATCCTGGCATTCATGATTAGATGACCCCAAGTAGAAGACAAAGCAGAGCTCTGACCGAGGCGTCGCGCCAACAGTGGTCAGCTTCACGGGGCAGTGCTTGTGTCCTACTACTGTGAAGTTCTTACAGGCCATTTAATGTAATTAAACATACAGTAACCAATTCTGACTACCACTAAAGTCATCATTACGCCTGTAGATGGTCCAGTGGAGGAACATGCAAGAATGAGAGTAAACATCTTCACTGTAATGCAGGTCATTTTGTTGTATTTCACGCACTACAGGCACGCAGTACATTTGTTTCCTGCTGACATTTTGATGTTTCAAGACACAAACGACTGTGGGTATACTGACAGTGCGAATGTGGTGGAATTTAGTGATTTCTGCAGTGACAGCCATATGTTTTTCACCAAGATGCATGTTCTCTAGCAGCGTCTGAACCATCACTGCTTCCTGTTCATCGGTGAGTATCGTGCTCCGTCCACTAAGTGGGGGTCTTGAAGGCAGTTTTTTGTTTTTTTTTTTTTCACGTAGGCCATTCACTGTCTGTTTCTCTTTTGAAGATTTTGTGGCCACACATTGTCCAATTGGATGAGCTTTGATTTCTGACTACCATTTTGCTTTTCATGATATGTAAGGAAATACCAACGGGAAGTTAAGCATTTCTTACTTCTGGAATGTTCACTGTGCAATTCTAGTATTTCTTATTTTTCCATTTTCTAATTGTATTCGATTTTGTTTTTTTTTTTTTATATCATTTTGAGTTTGCTGTTAATAGATTGTCAATTATTGGACTGATGATTTACATGCTATCATTGCAATTAATGGTGAAAAGGTATAGACTCTGACGTTCCCAATCTGAATATTTCTGCAGGTGAGTATTCTTTAATAGTTAGACATTGAATTACTTGTAACACGTGTTAAATTAACTGAGGTTTTATTTTGAAACATATGCTAAAGTATTGTACTTACCCTCTGAAGTGGCATGTGAAAAAATATTTATGCCACCTACACTCTTCCCCTTTGAATTAAATGCCCTCTTTGGCCTTGAGGTTGTTCTTGTATGCTGTGCATTTGCTACCAGTCTGAATAAAACCACACACCCACAAACGCCTCTTGAGGTATTCCATTGTAGATCTGGAGGTGTGTTTGGGTCATTATCTTGTTGTAGAGCCCATCCTCTTAACTTTCCTCTTGTACAGATGGTGTGATGTTTGCCTCCAGAACTTGCTGGTATTTATTTGAATCCATTCTCTCCCCTCTGCCAATGACATGTACCCTGTGCCACTGGCAGCAACACAAGCCCAAAGCCAGATGGATCCACCGCCATGCCTAATAGTTGGAGACGTGTCCTTTTCCTGGAATTCAGCCCGCTTTTTTCTCCAAATACACCTTTGCATTTTGTGGCCAAAACTTTCTATTCTGACTTCATCAGTCAACAGGACTTGTTTCCAAAGAGCATCAGGCTTGTCGAGATGTTCATTTGCAAACTTCAGGTGCTGAAATTTGTGCCTACAACACTGGAAAAGGTTTTCTTCTGCTGAATCTACCATGAAGAACTATCTGTGTCACTGCACAGTAGAACAGCGGACCACCACTCCAGAGTCTGATGAATCTTCTTGAGGGTCTTTTGCAGTCAAACAGGGGTTTTTATTTGCCTTTCAAGCAATCCAATGAGCAGTTCTGTCACAAAGTTTCTTGGTCTTCCAAACCTCAACCTGGCCTCCACCATTCCAACTGCCATTTCTTAATAACATTATGACCTGAAGAAACAGTGACCTGAAAACACTTTCCTGTCATCTTGTCACCTTCTTCTGCTTTGTGAGCCTCAATTCTTTCATTTTTCAGAGTGTTAGGCAGCTGCTTAGAGGAGCCCATGGCTGCTGATTGTTGGGACGAGCTGTGAGGAGTCTGAGAGTTTATACAGCTTAGCCATTTGCATCACTGGGGGTTTTCTAACAATGACTGTGAACACGCCATAGATAACCCTAACGAGCTAATTATGGCCTGAGACCACCTTGGGAAATGTTATCTGAGACCTCAAATATCTTGGGGTGCCTGACCTTTTTTATTCAGGGTGCTCCTTTCCTTTTTTCACTGTACAATTGTATTAAACAAAAACAATTCACTAATCTTGTATAAAATGCTGAAAAGAAATGTCTCATCTTTAACTTGATGCCTTTTGGTGGTCAGTTCATCTTCTGCTCACTTAATTGTTCACAGTAACAGACATTTTAAGCAAGTGGGCCTAATCTTTTGTATGCCACTATATATTCAATAAGTTACATTACTCTTTTGCAAAAATATTTGTGGTTTTGCTCATTTCTGGTGTGCAGATCAGACAACATACACCACTGGCAACATCGACGTATTAAAGCAATCAAGAAAACTGTAAGTGCCTTGTTATTGTTTTCTCAACATTACACCGCCATTTTAAGAGCTCCCTTGTTCAGACACCACTCCTAGTAGGCAGGGGAGAGTACAGGGGCCAACAAGAGACTGGCACACAATTTAGAATAAGCTGGCATTTAGGCTTCAGAGGAAAACGAACAGGAATGCAAAACTATAGATAGTCTATGAGTGCATATGTGTCATGAAAAGTGATTCCACCTGATGCTGACGTGGGGTTTATTTGTAGACTGTGTATCCATATAAAATGGAATTCACATACCTAAAATATGCATATATTAACCAATAACGTTTTCCATATCTAATTTATTGAGTATTTCACAATACCAAAGTAAGATTTCAGTCAATGGAATGAGTCATTTATCACATGATAATTCGTGCACTGACCACGAGCCTACTAATAAAGATGTGCCGAGCAACCTGTCAGCCCCAGGCCCAGGTAGATATAACAATAAGCAGTATCTGAACAAAAATAAGAAGAAAGAACACTGGAGTCTTAAAATGTTTCATTACTATTGTGTTAGTTCCACAACAATTATCCACTGAATGCAACAAACTGGTCAAGCAGTTTCTGACATCAATGGAGAGGCTTGAAAGGAATGAGAGCCCACAAGGCTTGTGTTACACAAAGGGATAATAATAATAATAATAATAATAATAATAATAATAATAATAATAATTCATAGTCTCTGCATGTGCAGGGTAAATTCAGGCCCTGACCTTTCTCTTACCTGTAGAAAGAGTGAAGTGTTTGTTTTGTCCAAAGTAAGAAGACGTGCTGTGAGAGTGGATGGCGTAAAACATCTGAACTTTCAAACTGAAAAGAAGAGAAGAAATGTCCCTGGCCTGAGTGCTCTTAGAGAGTTTAAGGTATTGAAATTCAATCCATAGATATTTGCAACTCTCTGTTTCTTAACTTTTATTCATAAAGAAACAAACCATATGCTATTTTTTAACATATACATCTACAGTATTCAATAAATTGTATTGATAATAATGAGTCACCTAAGTACAGAACCAGAACGAGTCCATAGTGGCTTTGACTGCTGCAAAGTCATTTATTATGCTACCTTTCAGAAGTTTATGACCTGAAGCCATCATATAGCACCATTATATATTTCTTTTTGTATATAGCACCTTTCAACACTATCTCAAACCATCACACCCCAGAAGAACAACACAAGTTACCCCTGCATTTCACAAAGGGATAATAATAATATTAATAATAATAATAATAATTAATGCTCTGTGTATGGATCTCACCTACAGGTTACATTCAAGCCCTTGGCTTTCTCTTTCTTACCTGAGTAAAGAGTGAAGAGTTTCTTTCATCCACAGAAGGCAAATGTGATGTGACAACAGACAACATAAAACATCTTTGAACTTTAAAACTGAAAAGAAGAGAAGAAATCTCCCTGGCCAGAGTGCTTCACAAACGTTTCAGGTGCTTAAGCTCACTCTATAGATATTTGCCACTTTCTGTTTATTTGATTTTATTCATAAAGGAAAAAATCAAAAGCTACAGTTCTACAAATCCATCCATTTAATAAATCTCATTGCTGATCACAAGTCCTCTCAGAACAGAATCAGGACAAGTCTGGAGCGGTTTCTACTCCTGCATAGTCATTTATTATACTGTACACCATCTTTCAGCACTGTATGACCTGAAGCCATCATATAGCACCATTATATATCTCTTTTTGTATATAGCACCTTTCAACACCATCTAAAACCGTCACACCCCAGAAGAACAACACAAGTTACTAAGATATAACTACTAAACAATCACTTCATCTAATAACACACATTATTGCACTTTTCATCTTTCCCACTTTTAAGTCCTGAACAGCATGACTGGCAACGTCTTTCATCAGAGCCCACCCTTAGACGTTAACATTCATATCAAGGAGCCTTTGTTAAACTGTGATGTCTGCCAGTCTGATGCTCTGATTCTTCAGCCATTCTTCATTCCTGCTGCTCTTGTCATTGACTGAACGCTGTATGAACTTCCATCTCCTCTGCTGGTCACTTCCACAGCTCTCCAGTTCTTTGGTCCACACGCCTTATTGAGCTCATCTGAGTTTATGAGCTCCTTTAAATTCACAGAATGTCTATTGTTCTGTTCTATTTGAAGTGTCTCCAGGGCCCACCTTACAGTTCTTACTGCAGATCTGTCTGAGTGGACAGTTTTCTGGACGTTGTTCTCTTCATGCCGTGACTCTACTCTCTTTCTCTTTATCTCTTTCTTTGGCTTTTCAGGTTACACATTTTTTCTTAGTTGCCTCTATGACACTTTCTTATATACAAAGTTGAATTTGTGTTTGTCTAGTATGCAGATCAATGCATCTCTCCACCAAACGTTGCACAAATTCCCCATTTTAGAACACTGGAAAAATGTTGATGACAAGAAGTCCATTCTTTTTACCTTCGGTTGTCCACAATAACTTTGCAACAAAGTTCAGATCTGAAGGTCCCTAAAGTCCTACAGTCCACCACACTGTTTTCTCAGTTATTCCACCTCATGTGTTTATTTGCATGATGAAATTCTTTCTAACATTTCTGCACCCTTATGTTTCCAAACATGTGACATGTTCTTGTTGCAAAATTTATTTTAAAGTACCAAGTGGGATCCACTCTACAAATCCACCTCACCTCCACCTTGTCAACTCATAATCTCCATTTTCTTAATCTGAAAGGGTTCAATCTCTCCTCAAACCTCAGACCTTTAAATCCTTTAGTCAGCTTAGTTACTCTTCCCTGGATTTTATCTCACACGGTTACATCTTCTTTATGATATGGAGACCAAAACTACACAGAGTCCTGCAGAGAAGTCCTCACCTCACTAGCGTGTAATACAACTTAAGCATAACCTCCATTGACTGATCCTCAACACACCTAAGGCTTTTTGGATTGCTTGATTTGAACAGGGGTTCTTCCATTACAAAATTAACTTGTCATCCCCATGCCAGGTCCCCTTCTTAGAGTGACAAAATGATTGGTGTTCTCTTGTGTGACTCCATCACCATGTCCCCTTCTCTCAGGCTCCATCTGTCATTCTAAACTCTTCACTTCAGACTCGTCAATTCACTCTTTTGTTTTTATTCCTCTGTTCAGGTAACTTTGGGGTTTGGTTGACTCTGTCAGGGTCATGATGGGAATTTTCTGGATTCATCACAGTCGAGTAATTTATCCGATCAGTCCATCTGCTCAAGTCACTACGCCAAGCCGCCAGTGCAAATGTGGAAAAGCATCAGAGGACTGAGAAGAAGGACGTGACTCGTTCAGTCATCCATCCATTTTAAGAAGCTCCTCAGATCGATTACAGGATTGCCTGTCCTGTTCAACACAAGCACATCCATAAAGTGCAAATTTAAAAATGAAAATGAACCAAAAATGCAGGGCTTTGGGACTGGAGAAGGAGATTGGAGAATAGTCAGAAAAATCCACATGGAAGCTGAGGGAACATGAAAATTTCCAACATAATGGTGTGAATGGTGTGGAGCAGAACTTGGAGTGCTGGAGATGTGAGCCTGGTGGATGAAATGAAATAAGCGGAAATGAAATCCGGTCAGACCTCTGATTCCCTCTCAAGCTTCATTATTTGCAAAACTAATTTCAGATTTTAGATTCCAGGAGACAGGGATTCTTCTCTCATGTCATGCCTGTCCCCACGGCTTTGCCTGAAATTGTACTAGAGGCTGAGTTAAAATTTTAGATCTTTAAGGGAGCACCACCATGTAGCCATTGAGAGTACTGGACATAAACTGGGGGTCAAGGCGGGGGGCACCTAATAGAGAAATGTTTTTAGCCTGATGTCCACTGAATGGAAGTCAGCTCACTGTCATGTCTTCTCACATTCTTATTGATGAAGGATTGGGGGGTCCTACACCATATGTTAAAGGACCAGTGTCCAGTCCAGTGTCACTCTGGTAGGAGAAATGGCCGGTAGGAATGAGGTGTCAGGAATGAACTTTATCCTGTTGTCTGGAATTTTACTCTTTTCTCTAAAATAGCAAGAGACTCTGTGTGAGAGAAGACATGAAGCGGTCATCAGATGACGCCAGTCACTGGTCAGACGGTTTCAGAGGACAGATTGTTACACTGGAATCCAACCCAACGCCAAACCCCAGGTAGAGCGGCTCAGTGAAGGAGATGGTGAACCTGTGCAAGAGGGTCATGGTGTCCGATATGCTATAAAATGACAGCGAGCCAGCCGGACAGTCCAGATAGACGCCTATTCTGTTACTGGAAGGGGTGCAGATTTGAGTCTCCATTTTATTGTGACGCACAAAGTATCGGGAATGAGAGCAGCACAAACACCAGGACTTGTCATTGTGTCCAAGGTGGCACTCCTCGTTCCATCCTCTCCTTTCTATTCCTTTGTATGCGACTCCAATGTCAGCCCAGACTCCAGTCCACTCGACCTCCCAGTAGCAGCGAGTCCCACTCAGAGCCTCTCTGCACAGAACCTGGGGCTGAAATCGAAATCTGTCGGGATGATCACGACGCAGGGTCACTGTCCCCTTGTCTGTCACCTTTTTGTTGTCTTCAGACAAATGGAGGCGCGGGTTTACCGTGTTGGGGTCCAGGGTGAGCGGACAGGAATCTGAATGGACAGAAAAGAAAAACGAGAGAGGAAGTCAGTAGCGTTGGGGACACGTTACTTTAAAGATTAACTTTGTTAGGTTACTCGTTACTCACTGATAAAGTAACTGAATGTGTGATATAATTACATATTATAATCAATCAATCAATCAAATGTATTTATAAAGCACATTAAAAAACAACAGAAGTTGTACCAAAGTGCTGTACAAAGAAACAAGTAAGACTACTATAAAGCAACCAGTTTAACAAAGCAGTTAGTAAAAACTATTGAATATCTGTCCTCCACCTCCCACCGACTTCACCCACAATAAAAGGTGGAGGAAGAAAAGGTGGATTTTTAACTGAGACTTAAACATCTCAATAGAAGGAGGAGATCTGATATGGAGTGGCAGATCATTCAAAGTCTTGGAGCAATAAGTGAAAAAGCCCGTCACCCTTAACCTCCAGCTGTCATCTGGAAACTGCATGGAGTAACAGAGCAGATGACCTCAAAACTTTCGATCCCGAGAGGGGATGAAGGAGATTGCAGATTAAGGGGCCAGGGTATGTGTGACAGGTGTCAGCAGCTGAGAAGTGACGTCTTCAAAAGGAAGCAGCGTGCTGAGTGGGCACCTGTTTTGGTGATTGGCTCAGGTGGAACTCCGGTCTGAAGACCACCGTTTAGTCTGCTTGTGCCAAGCTAGGAAATCTCTTTGCTTGAAGAAGTTGTCCATGTGCAGGTAAAGCTGCACACGTGGGGTGCTATAAAGCTAACGTAAGATAAATTTCCATAATAATACATCTGGACTCCACTTTTTTAATTATAATAATAAACTTCATTTTTAATGATTTAAAAATAAAAAAGTTGAAATATGACTTACATTTTATTAGCCCATTTCTGGTCTGCAGATTCTGCAAGGCGTGACCTTGAATACCAACCCCTGAGAACAAAAAGTGGACACCAGAGAGTGAACCTCTAGCTCTCAACTTCTAATCCCACCTCAGGATTCACTTTAAAGGTCACCTGGGAACACACAACCCACCGGTCTCAATGGTCTCCACAAACTCCCAGCCACGTATCTCCTCTAGGCTCTTCTTCAGATCACAAAGGTCCTCCTTCAGTCTCTCCGGTAGTAATTCTCCATTCAGAGTTGTGTTGAGCAGATCTTCATCTTCGTCAGGGACACAGAGAGATGAGATGTTCTACATGAGGGAGGGAGAAGGAAGGTGAAAAACGAGAGACAAAGACTTGGGTGTCGAACAGGACATGATAACGGTTTGCTAGAGGCAGATATAGGAAGTTGTGTCACTATGACAACATCGAGGGCAACCAGATCTAAACCAGCATGATAGCAAAGGTTTTAGGAATTTGTGGTAATTATTGAGAGAGAAATTATCAAGCTATACTGTTAAGTTATTTTAAAACCAATTCTGGGTTGGGATTTGCTTTAGTTCAAGTTTTCGTTTTGACTGCTGCATGTTTTTTGACCACATTTCTGTTTTTCATCCATTTCTGGTCTTACTTACTTCCTTCAGATGTTTGCTGTGGTTGTCGGTACATTCAGCGCCTGAGGACAGAAACAGAAAAGCAGAATGTGAGCCTGCAGTGCTCGTGGTAAGCTGGACAGCCACCTGAAGGTCACTTGAGGACACCTAACCCACCCGTCTCACTGCTCTCCACACTCTCCAAGTTGCTGATCTCCTCCAGAGTGTTCTTAAGATCAGACAGATTCACAAAGAGAGTCCCAGGAAGAACCTCTTTTTTAGTAATGGTGATAGATGCATTATTCTCTCCAGGAGGAGATTCGAACTTCTAAGAGAGAAGAGAATACAGAAGAAGAGGTTAGAGATAAAGACCCGTAAGTCAAACAAGGCCACCCAGTGTCCTTTAGATCAGCCTTTTCACCTTTAGGAAGTGGATGTTGTCGTCTGTTTTTAAAAGCTTGGCCAGCTCAACGTCTCTCTTCTTCAGCTCCCCGATCTCCTTCTCCAGTTGCTCGATGATCTTCTCGGTCTTTCTCACTTTCCGCTGCCCGTAATCTTTAATCACCTCAGTGACCTTTGACCTCAACTGCTCAATGGACTCAAGTACAGATCTGAAGGTCTCCTCTTGTTCCTGCAATTCCATCTCAGCATTACTCTGATGAGAAGAAGTCAGAAAATATGTTGAGCCACATGTGCTTCAGTAGGGCTGCAAACCATGGAGATACTGATAACTGTTGCCATTGTAATGGAGAACATAAATGGAGTCTGAAAGTACTGTATCTAACTATCTGAAGATAAAACAACCCTGTCCCTCCAATTTGTTTGACACTAAGTAGCAAAAATGAAAATGTCAAAAATGTCAAAGGGGCGATCATTTTGTTACATATGAGGTCAGGCAGTGTGGCGTAGTGGTTAAGACTCTCAGCTTCTGACCCTGAGGTTGTAGGTTCAAATCCCACCACTGCCACTGGGTGACCATAAGTGAGTCACTTGACCTGCCTGTGCTCCAATTGGAAAAGCAATTGGCTGTGATATCTCAGTAGCGCACGTGTCATTGGATGCAACTTTCATCCAGTGTGTCTGTTATATTTTAATCCATGTCCATTAGATGGCGTTGTATCATAAATGTTGTAAGTTACCTTGGATAAATGCATCATCCAAATATGTAAATATTAAACATTTTCAAAGTGCTATAAATTTCACTTTTAGTGTCTACAGATTTACTGTATTTATTCAGAACATCGACATTCAAAGTTCCTAGCCTTTTATTGTGTTAAACGCAAATCTTTACTGTAGACGTGTTTTATTTTTCCTGTTTTCACAGCATTCTTGACAAATTCATTCAAGTCACGTGTTGCTCTCCACAGTTAACAGGCCATGAGACTCACCTGAATCCTCAGTTTGGTTCTCCTCATCTCCTCCAGCTCTTTCTCTTTCTCCTCAATCTCTTTTTTCACTTCATCCTTTTTGTCTCCCAGCTGACTCTGTGAGGGAGACAAAATGGAGGAGAGATGTCAGAGGAGTGGACAGAGACAGAGAATGGAGTCCAGGAGACATTATTAGAAAGAAAACAATAGAAGGTGAATGAGGAAGGAGAGAAGACATGTGGACCTCAATAGAGCATCTTGGAGCCGAATGTGGGAGAGACCTGAGGGTTTGGACTGGATGGAGGATTGAGGCTGATGATAATAGAAGAGATTTAACCATTTTACATTTCCAAGGAAGTTTACCTCCTTTATTTTTATCTGGATCCTATTGTTGAGGAAGTGTATGTGTCAAAAGGGGGCACAAGGCACTGCAATACATCCTTTGCTTTCCACCCCAAAATCTTGAAAGCTCCTTTAAATGAGTTTTGTGTTTCACCATTGAGAAGTCACATGAACAATTAAGTTTAGCATCAATTTCATGAAACTGCATGCAGAACAGATTGTATTGTTTTGGTCATCTCTGTTAGAATGGATAACTGGTTGGAAGGATCTGTTCATAGTGGTCACATTGATGGATTAAAGGCCAGAAGTCCACATGACCGTCATCATCAAGTTCTTCCATGAGAACCCTGAATACAATGAAGACTGATTGAGGTCATTGATGTTGGGTACAATGCCTAGAGGGGTCTGGGTGGTCTTGAGGCCTCAGAACTCCAGCAGATTTTATTTTTTTCTCCAGCTGTCTGGAGTTTTTTGTGTTTTCTGTCCTCCCTGGCCATCGGACCTTACTTTTATTCTATGTTAATTAGTGTTCTCTTATTTTAATTGTTATTTATTTTGTCTTTTTTCTCTTTCCTCATCATGTAAAGCACTTTGAGTTACATTATTTGTATGAAAATGTGCTGTAGAAATGAATGTTGTTGTTGCTGTTGTTGTCACTGACCTCAAACATTTCTAATGCTTGAAACTAGCTGAAGACATTTTCATTCTCTAGTTCACACTAATATGGCTTCAACTTTCAACCACATTAAACGTGTCACTTCAAAAATGTTCTCTAAAGTGAGTAAATTTTAAAATGGATGAGTTTTACGTTGCTGTTTGGATGGAGAAAATAGAGCTGTCTGAAAATGATGACATATGATTATTAATGATCAGGCACTGACCGCTTTTTGTTTTAATAATTTCCTTTGTGATCTCATCTTCACTGCACCGATTGTCCTTTATAACCTCTTTGCATCAGACGACGTTTACTGTATCTTGATAAACTTGAAATTTTCAGAATATTTAATATAGCAGAACTCTCAGTCTATTTTGTCCAAGGAATAGTGAATAGGGGACATCTTCATAGCTTGTACAGCGTTAGAAATGCCACTCCGAGCCATGGGCTGACCCTGCCGTTTACGCCTTTCCTATTTTTGTCCTCAGACTACCTGAACAGAAGGTCCAGGAAAAATGCAGGATCTTCTGCCTCTTCTTCTTCTGTTCTCAAATCAGATTGCAGTCACGTTTTAGGGTCCATTGTCACCTGAGTGTTGTAAACTTCCACTGCTTTAAAGTGGGTGGATGTTATTTACTTCACAAACGAATATTCTTTTTTTGTTAATTGAGAAGAACCACTGACACATTTTAAGTATTGAGTGTTAGATCAGGTAATAACAGTTCAACGCGCTCAGTATCAGCGATCAATCCAGAAATACACGGAACGATTTCCTCTTCTCAAAGTTCACTTGCTTCCCTGGTTGTGCATGCAGAAAACAAATAGAAGTGGGCTAAGACCTTAAGGATGTCCACAGTGTGTGTTCCTCTGTTTTTGCCAGAAAGGACAAGAAGTGCTTAAGAAAGGACACGTCCTAGCGAAGGAATTTCATTCTAAGCAAACCCCGGAGGATGACGACGTTGACCCCTCACAATCCCCTTCCCATTCCTAGTCCTCTTCTTACCTGTTTCTCTGCTCGCTCAGTTTCCAGTGTCACTATGTCGTGATACTTATGATCAGTCGCTGCACACATTGAGCAGATGCAGGTCCCATCAGTTCTACAGAAGATTTCTAGGACCCTGTGATGTTTTCTGCAGAGTTTGTCTTTAAGGTTTCCACTCAGCACCTCCACTCTGTGTCTCTTCAAGACCTGAGATTCTCGGTGCTGCCGCAGGTGACTCTCACAGAAGGAGGCCATGCAAGTCAAGCAGGTCTTTGAGGCTTTCCTTTTCCTCCCCACACACACGTCACAGGGCACATCATCAGGTCCAGCATAACTGAAGTCCTCTAGTAAATCCATTAATGTGGAGTTTCTTCTAAGCTCTGGCCTGCTGTTAAATGTTCTTCTGCACTGAGGACATCTGTAGACCCCTTCTCTATATGACCTGCCCCAGTAGTCATCAATGCATTTCACGCAGTAGCTGTGTCCACACAGGTTGGTAATCGGATTGTTGATGACACACAGACACGCGGCACAGGTGTACCGATCCACAAGCTGAGAAGGTCTAGCTGATGCCATTGTGACTGCAGCTTGAAGATGACACTTGGGTGTTGTCTGTGGAGAAACAAAAGTTCAATTTAATTCACTCCTTTAAAGGAATGTCGACACACCGGTCATTAGGATGTGTCCAATCCTCTGAGAGATCTAAAGCTTTGACATTGTCATATTTAATGTATAATTAACACATCCTGTGATGTTTTATCTTGATTAGTAGTCAGGACATATTTGCAGTATGCGTTGACTCTCACAAGTTTAAATTTTAAATCGTTTTACTGTGCACTCTTAAATATAAAGGTACCCAAGTGGTTCTCCAGAGCGACACCATAGACCAGTGGTTCTCAAAGTGTGGTCCATGAGCATGTGCCTGGTGGTCAGTGGGTTGGCCTCGTCACTCTCTTAGAAGGACTTCTTTACTGATATAGACCTCATGAAATGACTCTAAGACAGCAACCACAGTGCACTCGGTCTGACATTTTGCAGATGATACCATTTTTTACGTCTACACTATTTTATGCTCCAGTCCTGTTCTGTGAGCAAAACATGGCTGCTAACTCATAGAATAGTAATATGAGTATTAGCCAGCAATACTGAAACAGACTGAGGAGCAATACAAGTGTCACCGAGTTCTCTTTCTTGTCTTCCTTAGGGTGCCTTTGACAAGTTTAACAGCAGGAGTAACATGGCACTTAAATGAGATCGGCCCCAGCCTCCACACAAAGCTGCTCGTGGATGGCTTTCCATTAAAAGCCCTGTTGAGGCCTGCTAACTCAGTGTTTAGGCTTGTGGGCCATCTCTTCTTCTTTGCACCTCAGGCTGCTACCGTATTTGCTCACTTGAGTATGTGCAGAAAAAAGAATGTGGTGATTGTAACTTAGAAAATTAAGGGTAATGAGTGGCCATTGGCCCCAGGGGGTCCTCCATATATTTGACTTTGACAAAAAATGTGAAAGTCATGTGCTAAAGAAGCCTTCATGGAATGAAATGGTTCTCTGACAAGCGAGGGTCCAGTGAGGATCCAGTAAAGAACTGCTTAGAAACCAGTAGTGTTAAGGGTGTTCAGTATTTTTACAGATTATTACTGTTTCAGGTCTGAGTCTATCGTAAGCCTTGTAATGCTACGAGAGTTGTGAAACTCGTCTGACATGTTAAGATTAATCAGTAACTTATGAGTGTTCCTCAGACCCCATCATAAATAAGGCATATTGTTAAATCCTCTTAAAATGCGCTTTCCGACCCCATCATTAGTGACTAAGTACTTCTTAAATGGGCCTCCTCTGGAGCCCCCCCATACCCTGCCACACATAATATGTTATATTCACATTATGACAGCTCTCTGTTCATTTAGAATATTAAGATTTATATTAAGATTAAAAGAAATAAAACATTTATAGTACTAGGGTGCTTTGCCCCCACCAGCCTGTGCTATGTGCCAGAAACCTTTGCGTTTCTGCCGCTCACGTATGTGGATTTCACTTTCACCAAACAACAAATCTTTCAATTCTCGAGGATACACCTGTTCATTGTGAAGAAACACGACTTCTCCCTGATGGCAACACGAATTAGACGATCTACAAGTCTCTGACTTAAAGTTTAAAGCCAAACAATATCTACATACTTCTGTCATATCACCTTTGTCCATATATTCAATCTCTTTTCGCTGTTCCATTATTTCACCTATTAATAATTTCCATTTGTTTGCACTAATGCGATCTTTACTCTCCTTTTTTGAGACTTTCTAATTTCAGTGCTTTCATTATCTCTAACCTGCTCTGCATGTTTATCACACCATCGTTTTTGAATTCTTTATTACGTTCAATTTTGTCATCTACTCTTTGTCTTTTATTTCCGGACCCGGGTGTTGTTAAATCTCTTGGCAGAAAGTCTTGTCTCGCGGGATGTGAAAGTGTCTCTCTGAGAAAGTCACGTCTCATCCCACGTTAAAAAATCTCGTCTTCTCCAAGGATTTTTTTTACCGTTGACTTACGAACTTTGTGTCTTACAAACCATTCGACTTAAGACAGCAACCATGTCTCACGGGTGGATGACAGTTTTCACCACGCCAGCTCTGGATACTGTGACTCACTTATCTCAATCACGGTTTATTAACTGCAGCAGTTTCGACTACAGTCAGTTACATTTGTCTTACAATTACAGGAAATATCTCGTCCAAAAACTGAAGGTGATCAAATGTGAAGAAAAGAAGAAGCGAATGCGATCGAATGTGACTTGAAGTTATCCCATTGTAACCGGAGTTCGCTGTACTGCTGCACTCTGGCTTTGGATCTTGTTAATTTCTGAAGCTTCTGCGTTGAGACTCACAATGAACCGCCATGAAGGGGGAATAAACCACACAACTCCTTTATCTGTTAAGGTTTATTATTAACAGGCTGAAATGTGAAACAGAAAATATAAGAGTGCTCAAACTCTCCTGGTACAAAACAATTAACACTAGGAGAGCCTGATGATGTGACATAACACAGGCAAAGATATACGGTATATATATACTGTATATACATACTGAAATATATACTGAAAAAACAAAAAAAATACAAATGAAAGGCACCCTTTTGAATCCGAGTATAGCATCAAGTCAATGACACTTGTGGCCATTGATCTGCTCAGTGAAGTAGCAGAGGGGCTTGTTCATCAGTTTTAGCTGCTTTGGTGCACTAGAGGGGCAACAATGAGATGACCCCCCAGAGCAGGAATGAATGGGTTAACAGGTGGAGGGAGGCCACTGACATTTTTCCCTCCTCATCTGTTTTGTCACTCGCTTTGCATTTGTCTACGGTCAGTGTCACTACTGGTAGCATGAGGTGGGCAATACCTGGATCCTACAGAGCTGGCACAGGTAGTCCAACTTCTCCAGGATTGCACATCAGTACGTGGCATTGCCAGAAGGTCTGCTGTGTCTCCCAGCACAGTCTCAAGGGCATGGAGGAGATTCCAGGAGACAGACAGGCAGTTCCTCTAGGAGAGCTGGACAGGACCCCTTGTAGAAGGTCTTTAACCCATCAGCAGGACCCACCGGTATCTGCTCCTTTGGGCAAGGAGGAACAGGATAAGCACTGGCAGAGCCTACAAAATGACCTCCAGCAGGCAGACAGGCCACTGGTGTGAATGTCTCTGACCAAACAATCAGAAACAGACTTCTTCAAGGTGGCCTAAGGGCCTGACGTCCTCTAGTGTGCCCTGGCTGACTGGCCACCTGGCACCATGGAGCTCAATTGACATTTACCATAGAATACCAGAATTGGCGCCCTGTGCTTTCACAGATGAGAGCAGGTTCACCCTGAGCACGTGACAGACGTGAAAGGGTCTGGAGAAGACATGGAGAATGTTATGCTGTCTGGTACGTTATGCTGACTGGTTTGGTGATAGGTCAGTGATGGTCTGGAGAGGCACATCCATGGAGGGGCACACAGACCTCTATAGGCTAGACAACAGTGGGCACCTTGACTGCCATTAGGTATTTGGATGAAATCCTTGGACCCATTGTTAGACCCTATGCTGGTTCTTCCTGGTGCATGACAATGTGCAGCCTCATGTGGCGAGATGATGAAGGAATTGATACCAATGACCCCCCGATAAAACGCTCACTCACCTGACCTCAAACCAATAGAACACCTCTGGGTGGGACATTATGTTTCGGTCCATCCGATGCCACCAGTTTGCACCTTAGCCTGTCCCAGACCTCAGTGATGCCCTGGTCTAGATCTGGGAGGAGATCACCCAGGACACCATCTGTTGTCTCATTAGGACGTTGTCAGGGATGCATACAAGCACATGGGGGGGCGCCATACAAACTACTGAGTACAATTTGGAGTTGCTGCAATGAAATTTTGGCCAAATGAACAAGCCTGCTGCATCATTTTGTCACTTTGATTTTCGGGGTATTTTGATATATATTTTGATATATATATAGGCCAGCAGGTGGCGCGTACCCTGTGGTCTGTGCGTGGATCCCAATGCCCCAGTGCAGTGATGAAGTCACTGAGCTGTAAAAATGGTGCCATCCTTTGAATGAGATGTAAACCCGAGGTCCCGACTCTCTATGGTCATAGAGAAAAGCACTATATAAATGTAATGAATTACTGTATTATATTATTATTATAAAAGACTCCTGGACATCCTTCGTAAAGATCAGAGTGTATCCTGATGTCCAGGGTAAATTTCCCCCCATGGCCTGGTCATTCTGCTATCCTAATCATCCCCCGTCTCTACCTGGCTCTCTCTGTCACCGCCTAACAGCTAGTGAGCATACTGGTATAAAATGGCTGATATCTCATCATCCAGGTGGATGTGCTGCACATTAGTGGTGGCTGAAGAGGCTCCATACTCACTTTGAGTAAAGAAAACTATATACAGTAAATGTGCAGAATTATTATTATTATTATTATTATTATTATAAAATGCATAATGGGACTTGTTAACTTGATGTACAGTAATAACTGTGTAAGTATAACAGAGTATATCAGTGACATCTACACCAGGCTGTCCAGATGATGTCTGTGTGTCTGAAAGACAGTAAAACAGGTTGTGATGTGTTGGCTTCTCCTTTTCATTGTGTAGCCCACTTTGTTTTTTTTTCCCTGTTGCTAATGACGCTGCATATCACTGTGTTGTTATCTAAAAGAACAATGGGTTGCTCTTAAGTGGGCTTCTTTTTTATGGCATGCCTGTCATTTTTTTTTGTGGTCATCTTAGAAACAACACGTTGCCGATTTTGTGCTTATTTATTTGCCATATCTGGTTATTAAATTATGATGTCATGTACACTTAATATTACATTTCACAAATTAATTTTATTCATCTGAAGGACCAATCATGTCATGTTTCTGCCGATTTCATGCCACTGTCACAGGGGTGAGCCTATGCCAGCTAGCATCAGATGCAAAGCAAGAACAAACCAGGACAGGGCGTGACTCCTTTGCAGAGTGAAAACAAACACCAAACGCTCCCTAATTTTGGGCCAATTTAGTGTTGCCAGTTCACCTAACTTGCAAGTGTTTTGGACAGTGAGAAGAAAACCCACATCGGCACAGAGAGAACATGCAGACTCCACGCATGCAGGAACCTGCTCGCCATAGTACCTACCACTGCGCCACCGTGCCGCCTATATAAATTATCAGACGACTGCTTTTCAACCGACTAAAGATGTATTTTTGTGACATTATGTGGGACGTTATGCATGCTCGCGCCTCATGGCTGTTTAAGAATTTGAGAAGCGCACGGGAAATGAGATCGTACTTTACCTACGTGCATCTTGGAGGTGCACATCGTTAAGACTCGTCGTTTCTTGGGGTAACGCAGCCAGCGGGGGTGCGGAGTGACAGGCGGGGGTCAAAAGTTAAGAAATTAAACTTAAAGAACCGCCGGGCACTTCGAGGCAAACCGCGGTGTAATTATTCGTGCACTGCATCACATTTGGGCTCAGTTTTGAATGTCATCAACAAGACAATTGCCCCTCGGGATTAATACGGTGTACCAAATAATACAAAATAATAATAAAATACTGCCAGGTGAGATCGAGAGCAGAGCGCGCCTTTACGTACGTTGGAGTCAGCAGATTACCTGGAAGGGCTGGACGGCTGACTGACACACAGGTGCACGGAGCTCCGCGGGTCTCAGGAAGGTTCAAGGATGCAGGTAGAGACCTTCAGAGGCGAAAATCCATAGGAGCCCCTCGCAAAGGACAGCGGTGGTCTTCAGCGGGAAAAGGTGAGAGAGAAATAGCGAAAGACGGTCAGGTACACGGGACGAGATAACGTGACGGAGGAGGAGCTCAAGAGCCGGAGCCGCCGCGTCTGTGTTTGAAAAGAGGCGTGTCCAGTGACCATAACAGCGGGAAGGTGTGGCTGTGATGTCTCAGAAGCGCGCCCGTCGTTGGACACAACTGTCATCCAGCGTGCGTGACACCTTGGTGTCCGTTATATTTTAATTCATGACCATTAGATGACGCAATGAACGTCCGTTAACTACAAGCAAACTAAATGCACTTCACTGAGTCTTCTTAAACTTAGATAGACAGATAGACAGACAGATAGATAGATAGATAGATAGATAGATAGATAGATAGATAGATAGATAGATAGATAGATAAACTGCGTTGTTCATAGGACCCGTCTCAGATCACGTACTGCCACAATAAATAGTACCCTAAAGGACACTTTGTTATTCCACAGATTTTATGACAAAGGCTCACCTGCATCTGTTGTATTTTGATTCCCACATTCTGAAGGGGGCAGAGACGAGCTTTTCGTTACTTTACCTCTCTGCACTACAATATCTTTCAATCCACAAGGTGGTGCTGTAAATTCCAGTGCCACGAACGTTTATTTTACCGTTTTTAAAGGGCCAATTTAAAATTTAACACTAGAACTCCCAGGTTTTCCTGACCCCCTCAGCCCTACCAGAGGTAGGCCAAATGGCCCCTTGGTTTGAAACTAAAAACTCAATCACCGACAATTGGCTCCCATTCATTTGTAAATGGGTGGCCCATTGGAATGTGTCACTTCCCTTCCCCCCAAGAACTGCAAACCACCCATCACCTGTGAGGCCTGGCACATTTGCATTTGCTTACTCAGAGTAACTAAAATCCAAGGCAGGCCAGGAAAGACACACATTCACAATATATGGAAACACAAGTCAAAATTGAGTGAAAACAGAATGAAGAGTTGGTAATAGAATAAAATGAATAGAATGAAAACATTCAGTCTCCAATGTATGTTTGTATAAAAATGTCATAAGATGAGTAAAGTTGTGGTCCATGGTTTTTGACATGCTCATACACATACAGAATAAAATGTAAAAAAAAGTGATCTGTCCCTCAGTTCCAGGTTCATCTCTTCATCATCTTTCTGCCTTTTGTCTCAGTGGCTACTTTCCCACACAGTCTGTCTGTCTGTATCAAAGTCTAAGTTTGCAGCATTTGCAGACCCAGTGACCATCGTTCCTGCATTTGGCAATGGAGTTCCTTGGCTAGTAGTATCACAATCTTCTTTTTTCCTTTCCACCCTGTACATGCAAATTTGCGCAGCTTTAGTAAATCTAGTGTTAACATCCTGTGGTATGTGGTATGGTTGACTGTGGGCGGGGCTGTGAACTGATGACAAGCTAAACTTGGGAATAAAAGGGATAGTTTACTACATGCATTCACAATCTTCTTCAAGAACCTACGGGTACGAACAAGCCACAAAGATGCCAAGAGGTTACACTCCTGCCGAGGCTTTGGTTCTGCTGCAGAACATGGACCCTTGTGACTCGGATGGCGGGGAAGTATCCATTCACTTGCAAGAGTGTTCAGACTCTGACATGTCTTCAGGTGATGAGATGTGTTCCGGGTTAGACAGTATAACTCCTCCAAAGAAGAAAGGTCGGCTGGAGACACAGACCACACAGAAAGGTTCCAAGTATGAGACAGCAAAAGATGGCACAGTGTGGGCTGAAGAAGAAGTGGGGAGGCCACTCCCTCACGGCCAACCAGAAACATATACATGTGATGGAGAGCCAACAGAAGAAGTCAGAAGAACTGTCAAGAATCGCTTGCAGAGCTTCTTGTTTTTGGTGAATTGGGGCATCCTTCACACTATAAGAAAATGTACAGTTCAGCATGGCCGCAGGATGGAAGCAGATTGGGACATGTCTGTCTATGAACTGATGGCATTCATCTCCATCCTTCTCTGGAGAGGGGTGATCAGAATTCCATCACTGGCTGATGCATGGTCAGAAACATTGGGGATCTCGCACGTCAAGAGCACGATGGCCCGAAACCGCTTCCAGGACATCATGAGACATCTACGCTTTGATGACAAGGACACACGCACTCAGCGGTTAGCAACGGACAAGTTCGCAGCAGTTTCAAACGTTTGGCAGATGTTTGTTACTAACTGCATCAAGTCTTACAACCCGGGCCAGCACATCACTGTCGACGAGCAACTTTTTCCAACCAAGTCTCGCTGTCCTTTCCAGCAGTACATTGCCTCAAAACCTGACAAGTTTGGGATCAAGTTCTGGGTTGCATGTGACTTGAAATCAAAATACATGTGCAATGCTATCCCTTATCTTGGAAAGGACCACAGTCGTCCCTCTGGGGAGAGACTGTCCGAGAATGTGGTAATGAAGCTGATGGAGCCTTTCATGGACAAGGGAAGAACTGTTACCACTGACAATTACTTTACATCATTGTCACTCGCTGGACGACTGCTCAGCCGGAAAACTACTCTTGTTGGCACCATAAACAAGATTCGTCGCGAGCTTCCACAATCAGCAAAAGAATCTTCGGACCGCAACGAATTCACCACACAGGTATGTTGTCGTTATTTTTATCTATTTTTATATATATTTTATCTATTTTGATTAATAATTACTATATTTATATAAAGTGCTGTGTTATTTTTCCTTTTCTTTTTTGCACCTAGAGCAAGAGCTCCAATTTCATTGTGTTATTATACAGTATATAAAAGTGCAATGACAATAACGTTTTATCTTTTCTTATCTTACTTATCAGGTGTTTTCAACCACTGGCACCACACTCACAGTTTATGCGCCCAAGAGGAAGAAGACCGTCTGTATCCTCAGCACCATGCACAACATAGTTGAGATTGGGGATAACCGAAAGAGGAAGCCAAACACAGTCACTGATTACAACACCATGAAGTGCGGAATGGACATTATGGACCAGAAGGTTCGACAGTACACCGTAAGCGCAGGAACACGGCGATGGCCAGTCGCCGTGTTTTACAACATGATCGACATGGCAGTGATGAATGCTCACGTGCTGTATCAGGCATGCACCGGAGTGAAGGAGAGAAGGGTGGACTTCATGGTGCAGCTTGCAACTGAGCTTGCTAAGCGGTTTATGCAAGAAAGGATGGTGGACAAGGAGCAGCTGCTTTTGCAACAACCTGCCACACCACACCCAGGGAAAAGGGCCAAGTGTCAGGTGACCGTCCAGTGCAAGAAAAATAATGCAACCTTGCGCTGTGTGGACTGCTACAAGTACACCTGTGGGAAATGCAAGAAGGAGACTGACTGGCAGTGCCAGATATGTGCCAACAGATCACATCAATGAACTGATAAAATACTGGTCACTCCCACACACACACACACACACATACACAAATACCAGATGTTGCACATTTATGTAAATGTATATTTTTCTATTAGTGGTAGTAGTTTTTATTTTGTATTTTTTTGTTTAAGAAAATAAACGCTTTGAACTTTGGAATCTTTGAATCAATTTTTTCTAGACCAGTTGTACCCTTGGTATGGCCCCTTACATATTGCTCCTAGATGACTGTGATCCCTGATTGTATAGTCAGTAGCACCTTGTAAGTCGCTCTGGATAAGAGTGTCAAGTAATTGCCACATTTACAGAACAATGGCAACCGTTCACACGTGATTAAGGATATTAGGTAAAAACAACCGGGCCAAATGGCCCCTCTCTGGGAATTCTAGTGTTAAACGAACGAACTTTTATTATTAGTAGTATACATTTAGCAGCTATTAAAGCTGAAAGGCATATTAAAGGTTTTAAAAATGTCAATTGTCCTTTTTGCCTTACCATTGTATTCAAATTATGTAGGAATTTAACTGTAGTTCAACTTTAAACTTTTGAAAATGAAAAATGATTGGATAATGTAACGACATAAATATGACATCAACCTATTATTTAAACCAGATTATTTTACAATGTAATTTTTAACGTATGAAATACAGCAGCTATATATTATTTGCAGTACACATTCGCCCTCCAGTGGTGATCTTTCATATCACACTTGTAGGAGATTTCTATTTTATGCCCCTCATTTCTGCCTCTGTTAGAAAATTAAAGAATTGGCTCATTTCTTCAAGTCTGACGTTGACTGAGAAAACATTCAGTGGTTCTGCAGCGTGAAAGAGAATGTGAAACCTGACAAAAACAGCCTCTGCAAAGTGAAAAGCCTTCGTGAAGTAAGACGGGCCTGTGGCTAAAGGCTCTGGCCTGGTGACTCAAAGGTTGCTGGTTCAAATCCTACCAGTGACAGAAGGAATGCTACTCCGGTGGGTCCTTGAGCGAGGCCCTGAACCTGTAATTGCTCCAGTGGCACTCGTCATACAATGGCAGACCCTGCGCTCTGATCTCAAAACTCACTGGAGTATGTAAAAAATAATAAATTCCTAGTACAAGAAATTATATACAGCAAATAAAGGATTTAAATCAATACAATTCTGTAACCTTCCTCTTTGAGGTTTACTGGAGTAGTCTTTGATGTGACCAGTTTTTAGTGATGACAACTTCTGCTATGACAATAATGACAACAATGCAGCACTAATAGCAGTATGGCAAGGATGACTCTGATGACGACTACCACCGTTAGGACAAGGATGATTACAACTACTAATGCTATGGCAGGGGTGACAAGGACTACTTCTGCTGTGAAAATGAGTGCAATGAGTACAACTAGGATGACTGGGACGATTATTGCTGCTATGAAAAACGATGGCTACAATGCAGAACTACTACTGGTAGGATAAGGATGACACCGGTGACAACTAATGCTATGCCAAGGATAACTGGGACTACTTCTGCTGGGAAAACAAGAACAATGAGTACAACTAAAAGGACGTCTACAACAACAACTACTGCTGCCGTGAAAACGACTACAATGAGTAGTACGACTACACGGGTGACTGCGGTGGTCATTTCTGCTATGAAAACGATAACTGCGATGACTACTACGCTACAACAAGGATAACTAGAATGGTTCCTGCTACTACTGCTATGACAATGATGGCTTCAAGGACTACAATACAGCACTACTAGCAGTAAAACAAAGATGAATACGACGACCACTAATGCTATGGCAAGGATAACTAGGACTACTACTGCTGTGAAAATGTCTACAAGTTCTGCTACCAGGATGAGGACTACCGCAGTGACAATGGCGACTAAGACCACTACTAATACCAGAATTATATAAATTCATGCTCATTGCATAGGACTCACCTGCAGGACTACCTAATCCAAAACCTTTAAACTGTAAAAATGAAAAGAAAAGACAATAATAAATCTCCATACTTGACTCTTATTCATAAGGAAATAAATCATACTATATCATATTATATATATATACATAATTTGTTATAAATCCCTTCCATTTCCCAAATCCAGTCCTTGTCCCCAAGTCATCTCAGTGCAGCATCAGGATGAGCCTGAAGTCTACATTGGCTCTCAGTCCTGCCTACTCTCCACATCAGTATTCAGTTTATAGCTCCTTTCATGTTGATCACCACCTCAAACCATCACACACACCAGAGGAACACACACGTTACTAACACACAGCTCCTTATAACAAGTGAGCCTTTATTACACACATTATAACACCCTTTTTGGTGTTCAAAATCCCGGACGTTGTTCTTCAAACTCACATTTCTATACTAAGACCTTTGTGAAGTCCGCCAGTCTGATGCTTCAGCCATTCTTCATTCCCGCTGCTCTTGTTCCTAAATGAAGTTCCTTTAACTTTCCACCATCCCCTCCACAGCTCCGTAATC
Source organism: Polypterus bichir lapradei (assembly GCA_026402145.1). Taxonomy (NCBI): domain Eukaryota; kingdom Metazoa; phylum Chordata; class Cladistia; order Polypteriformes; family Polypteridae; genus Polypterus; species Polypterus bichir. The sequence goes on from JANRMT010049829.1 coordinate 5,215,806, forward strand.
TCCTCGCCCTTTTGAGCTCATCTGGTTTGTGGGCTCCTCTCAATTCACAGTGTGTGGCGCCCCCTGTCTGTCGCTGTGTCAGTTTCAATTTGACTATAGAGCTCTCCGTAGTGGACTTTGTTCTCTTTTTGTGCTGTGACTCCTCATTTTCTTTTGTTTCTCTTCTTTGAGTTTTTCGTAATTTTCCTTTGCTTCATCAGGTTGCACTGAAAGGCACTCTAGGACTTTATACAATTTGATTGATGCTCTTGTCGCCTCCATGTTGTCTGGTCAACTTCTCGAAGACTCCATCGGTCATTCACTGAACTGAACTTCACTTCACTTCACTTCAGACTTTTTCATCTAATCCTTTATATTAATAAATGTTTCTGATCACTTTGGGTTAGGTCACCTCTGTCAGGGTTGTGATGAGGAATTTCTTTCTACCCGTTATGGTCAGGGGGTTTAGTCGACCCGTTCACTTAGTGAGGTCACTATGCTGAACTGCCAAGGTAAAGACCATCAACACCATCATCATGTCTGCCAAGATGAGAAATGCATTAGTGGACAGAAAGTCTCAGTCACTCATCCAAAGTGCAGGTTTGGTCTGATTTGGTGGCAGGAACAGACATTGGGCCAGAATGGAAGTCCACCATTGAGAAGACCAATACATACATATACACCATGAAGTGCCAAATAATCCAAAATACAAGAATTTTGGAGCTGGGATGAAACTGAGGAACTTGGTGAAAACTCCACAGACACTGGGAGAACATGGGCACAGCAATTGTGATAATTACTGTGCAGATGGACTGGGATGAAATGAAATAAACAAGATTAAGAAGAGTTTAGTGGTCAGCTCAGATTTGTCATGCGCTATTTGATATTTATAAGCCAAATGAAGATTTTATATTGTAGGTGACTGGGACTTGACTCAACTCTCAGGTCACTTTTGGCTGAAGGTGCTGCTCTAGTTGAGGCCAAGTTTTAAATGTAAACCATTAAGACAGCACCACTCTGTGGCCATTGAGAATACTGAACATGAAGTGTGGTCGAAGGAGTTTAATAAATATATGAACATCGGCTCACAGTCATCTCTCCCCATTGTTTTCTTGATGATGACCACAGTGATAAATGGAGACTCTACGGTCTTCTGCTGTCCAGGGTGACTGTGGGAGAAGGAATGGCAGGTCAGCCAGCAGATGTGTGCATGTGTGTAAACGCATGTAAAAATTCTAGAAAGTAATGATGAATGGCCTTCAGCCCACTTCACGTAGTTTTCCTCTTCAATCCAAAATAACAAGATGGACTGTGTGACAGGAGACAAAGTGGCCTATACATGACACCAGTCACTTGTCAAGTTGCTTCATGGGGCAGATTTTCACACTGGAGTGCCATCCTAACCCAAACGCTGGATACAGTGGCTCAGTGAAGGTGGTCTTCAGCTTATACAGGAGGATCACTGTGTCTGAAATGCTGAAAAATGATAAACAGCCAGCAGGACAATCAAGATACACACCAATTAGTTGACTGTAGGGGGCGCTGATGTCAGTTTCCATGCCATCATGCCAGAAAGTATAACCGGAATCAGAGTAGTACAAGCTCCAGGACTTGTCGTTGAATCCTAGGTGACAATCTTCATCATTTCCTTTTCTGCCAATTCCTTTATATGCAACTCCGATGTCAATCTCATCACCACTGCACTCAACCTCCCAGTAGTAGCAAGTCCCACTCAGCGCCTCTCTGCACAGGACTTGCTCCCAGTAGTCAAATCTGTTGGGGTGATCAGGACACGGACCTTCAGTCTCTTGACATATCACCTTCCTGTTCCCTTCAGAGAGGCAGAGGCGTCTGTGTGCCGTGCTGGGGTCCAGGGTCAGCGGACGGAAGTCTGAATGGAAAGAGAAGAAAACGAGTAAGGAAATCTGCAGACATTTTTACAGAGGAGACGTGAACCTGGAGGGGAGCAGAGCTTCAACAACCAAAACTTTCATTTCTGATTTTCATGGACCAATGAATGCCACATGACTTCTGTGACAGCCCCAGTTGAAACAATTCAATTTGAGGTCAATAAAATAAACTGAATTATCATCAAAGTGCTGAGAGTCTGAGGTGTGGTGGTCATGTGGATGAGCAGAGGGCAACACCTCAGTTCACCACTGTCAGGTGGTCAGTCCTTCTAACCTACAAGGTCAAGTGCAGGTTATTGTGAGGAACATCGGGACAGAAGAAGTGGACTGTGGGGACTGTGGACTGAGTGACCAGCTGTCAAGGAGGAACTGGACGAGAGTCACAGAAGAAAAGGTGGGGGAATTGGAATTGGTTTGTGAGGACAAAAACAAGAGAGGAAGAGCAACCAAATCACAAAATGGCAGCGCCCATGAAAAAACAAAACGGTGTTGGGGTAAACAATAAAAATAAGAATTCAGAAAAGGACGTTCGTGAATCAAATTGTGTTTACTCCCATGTTCTCTGACATGTAAAACATTGTTTATGTATATAAAAATGTATTATTTAAAAATTTTTAAAATGTATTGTAGTAAATGACAAAAATGATTATTAGTGCAGATACAAAAGAAATCCAACAAAACACTACACACAAAACGACCAACACAGTCCAGTTTCGCAGTGTATTTATGAAATTAAACCCCCCCGTGGTCAGCCTCCTGAAAGTTGGGCAACATTTTGTCCTACCGTGATGCCAATGTATATGAAGATTTTTAGATGTAAGCTCTCTCAGAGGAAGGCATTTTCCAACCCAAAAGATATCACAAATCAGAAACAGGACAAGAACATAAATGCGGAGAAAACCGTAAATCGATGGGTGTAACTGGTGAAACGCTGCATGATGTAATGTTGAAACAAGGAGACGTTGCCCACTGCAATCCTGTCAAGTTTATTATAGGTCTCCTTTAAACCATCGAAGCTGCCCAATGATGTGGTACTCAAGGGGCTGCTGGGATTTGAAGTCCATTTAAGTAGCACTGATGCAGCATCACTAATAGTTTTCTGCAAAAAGTCACAAAACTCACAAAATAATTTCCATGTATGTATTCAAAACAGGCGGATCATAAAGCTGTAAATCACAAGGGCCGTACTGCAGCTTTAGTTTCATTTGAGATTTTTAAAGAAACTAGATGTGGCACTTGACATAACTCCTTCCTGTACATTCAGTTTTATAAATCTAATTTCTTTTTTGTGCATACACCATTTTTGTCTTTAATTCTAGTACAGAATATAAGCAAGATTTTATATATAAAGCCCCAAGGCCTTTACAACTTTGATGACAAATTTTGCAGTTGATAACATTAGAAGCAAAAGACATGTTAACTCAAACAAACAAATAGAAACGTGAAGAGCGCAGTGATTAAGTTACAAAATAAACCGTCTATAGGAGAGTTTCATTTTAACTTTCCTTAAATGAGCGTCACCCGGCACTGATTAGCAGCTACAGAGCTATTATATAATTATTAACAATTAAATTTCTTCCACTCTTCTCAACCCAGCAGGGCATTTAAAAGAGTTAATTGTGTCACAGTGCCCCCCAGTGAGCTCAAATCAAAGCTGAGGCAGCACATTCACCCTTCCACTGGTCCACTTCTAACACATATGGCCCTCTCAATGGCACTAAAGTACCCGATTTTAATCTGGTAAACTACAACATGAAATCTTTGATATTAATAATAGAAACTAGATGGAGACTCACATTTTACAAGGTGACTTCGACACCTCAGATTCTGCAGGACGGGCCCTGAATCACCAGCTCCTGAGGAAAAAATGAAGAGAAAAGTAGAATGTGGGCCTCTAGCACTTGTGACAAGCAGAAGACCTGAAGGTTACTGGAAAACACCCAACCCACCAGCCCCAGTGCTCTTCACAACCTTCCAGTCAATGATCTCCTCCAGACTCCTCTTCAGATCAGAAAGGTTCGTCTTTAGAGTCTCAGGAAGGAAATCCTCATGAAGAGTTAGACTAGGCACGTCTCCCTTTGCAGGAGGATCACAGAAAGATGGGAACTTCTACAAGTGGAGCAGAACACAGAATGAGAAATTGAGAGAAAAAGTCGGGTTCATCAAACATTCTTTAGATCAGCCCTCTCACCTTCAAAAAGTGGATGTGGTCGCCCGTCTGTAAAAGCTCGACCAGCTCTATGGTTCTTTTCTTCATCTCCTTGATTTCGGTCCCCACTTCCTCGATGATCTTGTCTGTCTTTCTCAATTCCATCGTCTCGTATTCTCTAATCATCTCAACGACATCCGACTTCAGTCTCTCAATGGACTCAAGCACAGAATTGAAGGTCTTCTCGTGTTCCTCCACTTCTGACTCTGCAGAGCTCTAATTAGAAGAAGGTAGAGACTGATGGGCTTTAAAGGATCAACAAAACGTAGTGACACTGAGAACTGCGGCCATAACAATACAATGCAAAAAATCTATAAAAGGAAATTTGAAGTTTGTTCAAGAATAATTAGCAGAAAAGACGTCACCCCCAAGGGTGCTAAATATGTACACACAAATTGCTTACAATTCTGCATTAAGGGCTTAAAATTTGTTGTGGGTATTTCTTTCTTTATTCAAAGGCTCTAAAATTTAAATTCAGCATTGTTGTACGCTCAAGACAACTTACTGTGCATATAAAAAATAAAACATTTGTTTTCCTTCTCACTTTATCCTCCTTGACCTTTACTTCAAATCTCGTCTCTCATTTGTTTCCATGGGGACGTGTAAACTGGACACGAGACTCACCTGAATCCTCATTCTGGTCTTCTTCATCTTCTTCAGTGTCTTCTCTTTCATTTTAACTTTCCTTTTCATTTCATCCTCTCTCTTTTTCAACAGACTCTGTGAGGAGACAAAGTGAAAAACAAACGTCTTAGGAGTGAGCCCACCAGAGAAAGAAAAAAAGAAGGAGGACGAGGAAAGAAAGAGACAATTGGACATCAGGCTAGCATCTTGGAAGTGAATGTGTGTGACAAACAAGGGACTGGACTGGAGGGAGGATTGTGGTCAATGGTTAAAAGGGGAGAGAAACAAGAAATGGACCCTCAGAGTGCAGACCTCATTGAGTGATCAGACATTTACAGGAAAAATAAAGATGGAGGAATGAAAGTCAGAGGAAAAACAGGAGAGATAAGGAAAAAGAGTGTGGGATGGAATCTGAGGTTTGCCATTTATGCATTAGAGGGATGGCCAGATGTACAAGGAAGAAGGTCCAAATCAAGAGATTTGATGGAAAAGACCCATCCACTCATGAAGTCACGGAGGGTTAAAGAGAATTAGAAAGGGAAGGTGGCACCTGACTACAGAGAGAGGGCAAAACTACTTTGAGCAACCACAGCAGGTCAACTGCAAATGGCTCACATGGACCCTACTGTGTGGACCAGGGATGGATGGGATACCTTTGGTCTTGCTAGCTAGGCATTTCATTTCTTTAACTTGACAACTGGTGAAAAAGAACAGACATGACTGGCATAAACGTAGTGGAGTGAATGAATTTGTCCGGAATGTCTGGAATGAAAACTTTACTTCAGGGTATTGTGTCTTGGTATCCCAAGCACCCACAGCTGTCACAATGTCCACTCAAGCACATTTCTCTCCTACAGCGTGTTGTTCAAATCATTCTGTTTGAGGCTTTCAGATCTTGTAAAATGATGGCATAAAACTCAACCCTGCACTTTATAAAATCAAGATGCCAAGGTAGTTCTTCAGAACGACGCCACAAGGGAACCTTTTTTGATCCCCAAACGAACCATCTACATGAAGATACCAGAAAGAGACTTTTATATTTTTTTTAGATCCATAAAAGGTTCCACAAATAACCATGAAGAGATAATAACAGTCATGAGAAACACCAAAGGGTTCCTGATTTTGAGAGGACTCTTGCTGCCTACACCAACACAGGCTCAGTTCAGGTTTGCTTGTTCGGTCAGTGTCCTGCCGACTACACCTTAAAGATTTCTGATTTGTCCCCATATTGTGTCTCCTTTTCAAAGGCCAAGAAACCACTGCCATGTGCACAGAACCTTTCCCAGAATGAAATGGTTCTTCACAAAGCCACGGCTCTATGAGAAACCACACAATCCAGTAAAGTGCCATTAAGGAACACGCATTGTTAAGAGTGTAGAACAACAAGTATGGCTACAAAAGTCCTGTTCTTATATCTCTATAGAAGTAGGGAGACAATTTAAATATTTCAGAGTCTAAACAGAAGAAGCAAAATATAAATATTATGAAAAGTCAACAGATTTAAGTTTACAAAATACATGCTAAGAAATTACAGGAATAAATAATTAAATACAAACTCGAGACAAAATCCAATCCCCATTTACATTTCTTGTTAGCAGAGGCTTTTATCCAAAGTGGCTTACAAAAAGAGGTCAACATAGTGGAGTAAATGGTAGTCAGGGTGGGACTCTTGGAGAACGAGTGTGACAGGACAAGGGGACAAAACTGATCACCTCAAGTGAAGAACTCAGAACAAAATACGAGCGAGTTACAACTCTGAGGTTACAAAACCTATTAGCTGTTAGACGGAAATTCAGAGTCTTCAAACGAATTGAGGGACACAGAAACTTGAACGGAGGTGGGCAGCTCGTTCCACCAGCTAGAAGCCACACAAGAGTGTGTGGATTGAGATTTGATACCATGCAGAGGTGGCATCACCAGGTGCCACGAGTCTCAAATTATTTGATTTGTGAATGAATGATTACATGTCACACAATTCCCATTCACTTTTGATTTTGTAATAAAACATATTATTTTAATTATTGATCTTAAAGGGGTCATCATGCTTTATGTATGGGAACAGGGCAATGGAATATTAATTATCGTGTGAATTATATATTCATATATACTTAAATATAAATAACTCTGTGTGTGCCCATTCAGTTGCTTTGACTGTCATTCCAACAGATGGTGCATCACAAATATTAACACTGATTTTTCCAATTCCAAACCAAACGACATATACTGTAACAGAGACATGATCGTTACATGGTGCACTGCAGAGGTGGACCCCGAGGTCAACGTTGGTTGATTATTTAGATTTCAGGCTGTCTGAGATGGGTAGCACAGCTAGTATGACTCAGGCGCCGACGCGAGTGGCAGCCTTTCCAGCAGCTCTGTGTATGACTTTATCTTTAAAGTCTTTATCTTTCTACCTTTTTCTCTGTTTTTCTTTATTTCACTGTTAACTCCTCCCACTTTCTTTTATGTGGATTCATTCCCTGGACACTTTTTACTTTTTACTACTTGGAGATGGATTTTTACACACAGAGACTCGTCTATTCAAGTAGTCAACTTCAAGCGCTGAGAACAAATGCCCACGCAGGTGTGGTTCCCTATTTGCCCGACGAGGTAAGAAGGCAGTATCGGGGCCACAGAGCCAGTGCTAAGATAAAAGCCAAGCGTTTACAAGAAAGTGGCGCTACAAACCTTCGGTGCCTTCTGTGATCCTGGGAAATGTGAACTCACTACCAAATATGATTGACGAACTGGCTGCACTGGTGAAAAATGTCAGGACCTCCAGAGAATGCAGTTTGTTGTGTTTTAGTGAAACGTGGCTAACAACTACCATCCCAGATGCTAACGTCGAGCTACCCGGGTTTAGCACAGTTAGAGCGGACAGAGACGCAAGTACCAGCGGGAAGAAGAAAGGAGGAGGACTCGCTCTCTTTGTCAATACAAGACGGTGCAACTCAGGACATGCAAACGTTAAAATCTCCACTTGCTGCAGGGACATCGAACTGTTGGCCATAAGTCTGCGTCCCTATTACTTGCCCAGAGAGTTTGAACACGTGATTGTTTTTATTGTTTACATCCCCCCTCAAGCGAACGTGGAGATAGCGAGTGACATCATCCATTCCGCAGTTGCTAAGTTACAAACGCAGCACCCTGAGGCTCTTGTGCTAATCTCTGGAGACTTTAACCATGTGACGCTGGACAAAACATTACCTGCCTTCTCCCAGTATGTGGACTGTAACACCCGGGGAAACAGGACTATCGACCTACTGTATGCAAACGATAAAGACGCACACAGCACCACCCCACTGCCTGCGCTTGGGAAAGCAGATCATAACCTGGTTCTGCTTCAGCCTCACCACAAACCAAGAATGAAGGCACTACCTACAACCACACGCTCATTCAGGAAGTGGTCCCCTGAGGCAGAGCAGGCTCTGAGAGACTGCTTTGGAACTACAGACTGGGATATCCTGCTGGGGTCACATAGTGAGAACATTGAGGAGGTCATTGACTGCACAACTGATTACATCAACTTCTGTATGGACATTGTAGTTCCAGTAAAAACAGTACTCTGCTATGCTAACAACATGCCATGGATTACAAGTGACATGAAAGGCCTTTTGAACCAGAAGAAAAGGGCTTTTAAAGGCGGTGATCAGCATGAGCTCAAGGAGAACGAGAAGGAACGCCGAGTCCAACTCAGGGCGGCGAAGGAGCAGTACAGGAGAAAGCTGGAGCAGAAGTTGCAGAATAACAGCATAAGGGAAGTGTGGGATGGAATCAAGATCATGACTGGCTGCAGCTCGAAGCGGGATGCCACCATCGAGAGAGACGTGGAGAGAGCAAACCAGATGAACAACTTCTTTAACAGGTTTGACCACCCTAACCCACTCTCACCTCGGAGTACTGCATCCTCCAACCATCCTTCTGCTGATACCAGCATAGGTGAGACATCCCCACCCACAATTACAGCAGCCGAGGTAAGCAGAGAGCTGAAAAGACTTCGTGCCAGCAAAGCAGCGGGTCCAGATGGACTATCGCCACAACTGCTGAAGGCCTGTGCGTTGGAGCTGGGTAGTCCTCTACAGCGCATCTTTAACCTGAGCCTGGAACAGGGGAGAGTCCTGAGGCTTTGGAAAACATCTTGGATCACCCCAGTCCCAAAGGTATCACGTCCTAGTGAGCTGATTGACTTCCGGCCTGTCGCTCAGACGTCACATGTGATGAAGACCATGGAGCGGCTGCTGCTTCACCACCTGAGGCCACAGGTCCGCCACGCCCTCGACCCTCTGCAGTTCACATACCAGGAGAAGGTGGGAGCGGAGGATGCCATCATCTATATGCTACACCGATCCCTCTCCCACTTGGACAGAGGCAGTGGTGCTGTAAGAATTATGTTTCTGGACTTCTCTAGCGCCTTCAACACCATCCAACCTCTGCTCCTTAGAGACAGGCTGACAGAGATGGGAGTAGATTCATACCTGGTGGCATGGATCATGGACTATCTTACAGACAGACCTCAATGTGTGTGTCTCAGGAACTGCAGGTCTGACATTGTGGTCAGCAGCACAGGAGCACCACAGGGGACTGTACTTTCACAGGTCCTGTTCAGTCAACATACATCAGACTTCCAATACAACTCGGAGTCCTGCCACGTGCAAAAGTTTGCTGATGACACTGCTATGGTGGGCTGCATCAGGAGTGGACAGGAGGAGGAGTATAGGAACCTAATCAAGGACTTTGTTAAATGGTGCAACTCAAATCACCTACACCTGAACACCAGCAAAACCAAGGAACTGGTGGTGGAGTTTAGGAGGCCCAGGCCCCTCATGGACCCCGTGATCATCAGAGGTGACTGTGCAGAGGGTGCAGACCTATAAATACCTGGGAGTGCAGCTGGATGATAAATTGGACTGGACTGCCAATACTGATGCTCTGTGTAAGAAATGTTAGAGCCGACTATACTTCATTAGAAGGCTGGCGTCCTTCAACATCTTCAATAAGATGCTGCAGATATTCTACCAGACGGTTGTGGCGAGCGCCCTCGTCTACGCGGTGGTGTGCTGGGGAGGCAGCATAAAGAAGAGGGACGCCTCACGCCTGGACAAACTGGTGAGGAAGGCAGGCTCTATTGTAGACACGGAGCTGGACAGTTTGACATCCATGGCAGAGCGACAGGCGCTGAGCAGACTCCTGTCAATCACGGAGAATCCACTGCATCCACTGAACAGGATCATCTCCAGACAAAGGAGCAGCTTCAGCGACAGACTGCTGTCACCGTCCTGCTCCACTGACAGACTGAGGAGACCCCACACTATGCGACTCTTCAATTCCACCCGGGGGGGTAAACGTTAGCATTATACAAAGTTATTGTCTGTTATACCTGCATTGTTATCACTCTTTAATTTAATATTATTTTTTATCAGTATGCTGCTGCTGGAGTATGTGAATTTCCCCTTGGGATTAATAAAGTATCTATCGAAATGCCAATCACTGCTGCTTGAGATGATCATTTCAAAGCCTCCCGATTTGACTTGATCCACTGTTTATTAGCCAATCAGCAGCTCAGAAAAGAAGAAAAGGCGCTCCTCCAGCTAAGAGAGTGCAAAAAATGGACAAGTCACATATATTTTAACTTCCATGTAAGTACAAAACGCATGCTGACAAGTTAAACCATTGGGATCAGATAAAGCAGATATTGACATAAAGCTGCGATCAAGTAACTGTAGCAAAGTTTACCTGGGGGCATTCCGCCTATGTGAGGGCAACCCTGAGTATGCGTTCAATTTGCGGGAACTCTGCCGAGAGAACTACAATTCTCAGCAGTCTGCTGGGGCGCGCAAGGGTTGACGGGTGGAATCGCTAATTGACGCCCAGTTTAAACAGTCGCGCGTTCACTCAGCTTTATGCTCCTTAGTACAAGAACGGGCCTTTTTTCCCTTCTTCTTCTTTGCGGAGAGAGTTTACGTATATGACGTGATTTGCCCACTAAAAATACGGATAAGTAATAATATCCTCCATTGCTGACTTATCGTATTGTAGCGTTCTGTTCTTATTGTAGCGTTCTGTTCTGCAGTTTGTGTTCTGTGATTTGCATCCCTCTCAGTTATTTATTCTGTTGTCCCCGTTATTTCTGATGGACTGTAATAGAGTGGAAGGTAAAGGAGGTTCCGGAGGGATGGGGGGTGGAGCCGAGGCGGGGGGAGCGCTGTGTCGAAAAGAGGGTGTGAGAGAGTGCTGGAGGACACGGGCATGTCGCTCTCGCTCGGAGTTTTTTTTTTTTAGTTCTGTCTGTTCGGCGTGGTTGTGGCCAACAGCAACCGTTTTTTTGTGATTAATAAATAAGGAACTAACCAAGTGACCGTCTCGGATCGTCATTACGTCCGGGGAGACGCTACAGTATATTCCATATTGTTAGAGTTAAGAGTGCATCGTTCGGACCACACCGAGCAGGAACCCCCTGGGCTCACTGCTTGAAATCTCACAACTCACATTTTTATGGGGGGGCAAATTGAACCCAAGTAATCCGAGCTCGGAGACCACTGGCTGGGCAGCTCAGTTTTCTTATTTTATCTTATCAATAACTTCTCGACAATATTAAAGCTAAAGATTCTGAAGTATCCTGCAGTGTGTAAAGCACCTTCATTATGAAAAAACTTCATTGCCCCCATTTCGCTAAGAACACCCCCGGGGGGGGGGCCCCCCCCCCCCCCTCCCTGTGCCGACCCCAGCTCATTTCTCCAATTTTCTATCCATTCCCAATTCTCTCCTCACCTGTTTCTCTGCTCTTTCCTCTTCAGGTGTCACCGTGTCGTGATTTTTGTGATCGGTGACCACGCACAGTAAGCAGACGCAGGTCCCGTCGGTCCTACAGAAGATTTCCAGAACTTTCTGGTGTTTTGCGCAGAGTTTCTCTTCGATGTTTCCAGTCGGCTCCTCCAGTTTGTGTCGTTTGTAGGCGCCATGCTCCTTGTGTGGCTGCAGGTGAGTCTCACAGTAGGAGATCATGCAGGTCATGCAGGTCTTCACGGCGCTCCGTTTTCTAACTGGACAAACATCACAGGGGACATCGTCCGGTCCGGCGTAACTCTGAGATGGACTCGCATCTACTCGCTCTTCCTTCAGTGTCTCTATTATTTCTGTTAATACGGTGTTTCTGTTAATCTCTGGTCTCACGTTAAATGTTCTCCTGCACTGAGGACAGTTATAGGTGCCCTCTCTCTTCGACTGGTCCCAGTAGTTATTAATACAACGCATACAGTAGCTGTGTCCACACGGGATGGTGACGGGCTCCTTCAGCACCTCCAGGCACACCGAACAGGAGTACCGATCAGTGGAGACGGAAAGCGGAGGTGCTGCCATCGTGAATGCACATCCAAACTCCCGCGTCCGTAACGGAGCCTGAGAAATGAAACTGAAAGCCGGGGACTTTCGGAAGGGCGGGGCACACTGGCGCTGACTGACAATCCGAAGGGCGGGGC
>JANRMT010049829.1:5228012-5254808 GCA_026402145.1 Polypterus bichir lapradei
GAAGGGCGGGGCACACTGGCGCTGACTGACAATCCGAAGGGCGGGGCACACTGGCGTTGTCTGACAATCACGTGGGGGTCACTTAGAAACAAGAAGTTTACCTTCAGGCGCATTTAATAGCGCAGGGATCGTGCCGCCGTTGTATTTATTTGCACTGAATGACGAAATGCGAGCAGCGGCGCTGGCCACTCGAAGTCACCAACTAAAAGACAAAGGAGTTGTGAGGAGTGAGCAGGAGGAGGGCACCAAATAAATTACAAGAAAACAAACCCGATCAGACGTGGCTGTCACTGTTTAAAAAGGGCTGCCCGTCATTTGGCTCCGTTCATATTCTGGTCTGTGCTTTTAGACTTAACTCCTTGCAATATCTTTCCATCCACTAGATGGCGGTGTAGGAGAAAACACCGTCCGCTCCAACTTTGGCTAGATCGTTCAAACTTCAGGGACTCGAGGATTGGGCCGGTGGTCCTCTCTTGCTGGCCATCACAAAGTTGCAGAAGATGAGGAGGACGTCACTATACCCACATTTAAAAAGCTCAGTCTCCCAAGAACAAGGAGTCCGCTCTGCCCTTTCTCCTCCCATCTCCCACCTCTGTCTTTGGTGACAAGGCCAACCTGCCACTGATGTGGACCCCCGAGTACTTGAAGTAGTGCAGCCCCTCCACGCTCTCTCCATGAAATGTGATAAAATACTAAAGCGCAATGAAGTGAAAAGAAGAAAACAAGGTAGAATAATATTTACAAAAATTAAAACAATCAATATTTAAAAAGCTAACACTATCTGGTGAGATGGTTTAGGAATATTGTTCTTTTTGCACTTCTGTTTTTTTAATTCTGAGTTCTCTTTGAAAAATTCTGAATCACCGAATATTATGTGCTATTTACATTTAAGAATATGTTATCTATCCATTATCTATCCAAAGCATCAAATGTCCTTAATTGTGTTATCTTTTTTATATTTTTATTCATTTTATCTGAAACAAATAACATTCTAAGTCAAACTTAACAAACCAAAATTCAATTCCCACCCAAGAGAAAGAGAGGAGCGCCCACAAGCAGAGCACAGCAAGGAAGAGAGAGTATCCTGTAGCCGCCGAAGTGTAAGGCGAGTTCAAGCACGGGTACAACGCATGCCAGAAGAAATCCGTCAGTACAAAATTTGTTTTAAAAATATTTAATGAAAATTAAAAGCAAATAATCCACACAGGAATAAAGAAAACAGTAGTTAAACACATAGAATAAAAGGCAAAAACAGGAAAAATGTATCTTTTCTAAACTTCACTTTTCTTGAGAAACTTTAGTTATTTCTGTACTTACAAGTTCTTCATTTCCTCTTCTGTACGCCTTAAGCGTACGGCTCTGCACTTAAATTATCTTACGAGTTACTTCACACACTCAAAAGGCCCGTAGGCACATAGGCACGGTTTAAAACCTTGGGCCCTCTACACCTTACACGTGGCAAGGCCGGTCAATAACTGAGAATAATGTTTAGTCAGAGCTGTTAGAAATAGCGAGAATATAACAATTCAATTCTACTTATGGGGGTTATAGGAAACTCCCATAGATTGTGCATTGTCATTTATTAAAACATTTATTAATCTTATATAGCTAGGAAAATGGCTCTTACACATCCAGCCCCTAATTGTTTATGCTAGGGCAGTAATCAAATACTTTAACATTACTTAGTAAGAGCCTTCTCTACTTTAATGAACTTAAATCAGACTTAAGAAACTTAAATTCTACTGTAACATCACAAATACCATTAAAATTAAGCATGCAAAAAGAAAAATGAATCATTTCAATCATTTGCTGCTTCCTGGATCAGGCGCAGTTTGTTCACAGGTCTGTCCAGCGTGCTGGTCTTGGTCTGACTGCCCCTTGGCATTTGGCATTGTCTTGATGACGTGACTCTTTACCCAGGAGTCACAGGGTGTGGCATCTTGTAATTACGCTCACAATGTCTAACTTCTTTATGAACTTGTTGCACAATGAGTGCAGCAATATGTGAATTCTTCCGATTGATTGCAGGATGGTTTGCCTCTTCTGGCAGAGCTGATTTGCCGAGTCTTCCTCCAACTCTCAATATTCCTTCTGGCAGGACCGGGTCCAGTTTGATGATCTTACTACATTTCTTTACAAGCTGATTTTTGTGCAAGGCTTTAACCTCCTCTGGATAAACTTGTAGTTGACTGAGGCGAATAAGTTTGTCTTCTGCTTTAGACAAGTCATCTACAGACAGTGGCTTCAGTCTCACTGTTGATTTGTATTCCTTCATATGTTCTGTGATTTGTGTTTTTTGTCTTTCAGGGCTGTGTCCAGACTGACTGACCGTATATTGAATTGACTTTCTCTCTTCTTTCAGATGCAGTAGCACTTCTTTGAACTTAAGGAACCACACTACTGCTTTTTTTAAATTGTGCCATTTCGAGTAGTACTCCACAAGTCTTTTAACTGGTTTAAAATTCTCTTCTACACTTGTAAAATTCACTACACACATCCGGTCTCTTAGGCCATTCATGCTTTTGGCTGTAGCAGGAAGTTTGGGCTTTGTGTCCAAGTCTTACTTTTGATGAAGTTTTCTGTTGTCGAGCCTCTTGATAAACGGTGCGACTTAAACCACCTACAACTGAACACCAGCAAAACCATGGAGCTGGTGGTGGATTTCAGGAGGCCCAAGCCCCTCATGGACCCCGTGATCATCAGAGGTGACTGTGCACAAGGTTCAGACCTATAAATACCTGGGAGTGCAGCTGGATGATAAATTGGACTGGACTGTAAATACTGATGCTCTGTTTAAGAAAGGTCAGAGCCGACTATACTTCATTAGAAGGCTGGTATTCTGCAGATGTTCTATCAGACGGTTGTGGCGAGCGCCCTCTTCTATGCGGTGGTGTGCTGGGGAGGCAGCATAAAGAAGAAGGACGCCTCACGCCTGGACAAACTGGTGAGGAAGGCAGGCTCTATTGTAGGCACGGAGCTGGACAGTTTGACATCCGTGGCAGAGCGACGGGCACTGAACAGGCTCCTGTCAATCATGGAGAATCCACTGAACAGGATCATCTCCAGACAGAGGAGCAGCTTCAGCGACAGACTGCTGTCACCATCCTGCTCCACTGACAGATTGAGGAGACCCCACACTATGTGACTCTTCAGTTCCACCCGGGGGGGTAAACGTTAACATTATACAAAGTTATTGTCTGTTATACCTGCATTGTTATCACTCTTTAATTTAATATTGTTATTATCAGTATTCTGCTGCTGGAGTATGGGAATTTCCCCTTGGGATTAATAAAGTATCCATCTATCTATCTATCTATCTATCTATCTATCTATCTATCTATCTATCTATCTATCTGATGCCTGATCTGCTGGATTTTGTGAAGATGTGACGTACCTCCATTGTGAGGGTTGTGTGTGCTCTCTTATCACTGTGATTCTGTTGGCAACAAATGTTTTGTAGCGTGCACTTTCATTGGCAATGTACCTTAGTACTATGGTGCTGTCAGTCCAAAAGATCGACTCTTGCAGGGGAATCTGTAGTTCCTGTTTTAACATTTTGTCCATTTTGACTGTTGCCACTGCTGCTGTAAGTTCTAACCTTGGTATGGTGACAGGTTTTAGTGGTGCCACTCTTGATTTCCCCATTAGAAGTGAACAATGTCTCTTATGTTCTTTATTAGTCAGAAGGAGCTAGGACACAGTGCCATACCCATTTTCTGAAGCATCTCCAAAGTGATGCATTTGTGCAGACATTATGTGACCAAACCCAGGCGGTTTAATCCACCTGTCTACATTGTAATCCACAAGTAGCTGCAAATCGTCCATCCATGTTGTCCATTGCCGGACATACTTAACTTCCACTTCTTGATCCCAAACATATTTCTCTTTACACAGTTCTCTTATTAAAATAAGCTTGGCAGGCAGTTTGACTGGCACTAAAAATCCAAGTAGGTCATATATTGAACTGACCACTGACAGAATGCCATGTCGTGTAGCAGGCTTATCTTGCAGCTTTACCTGAAACTTGAAATGGTCAGTCTGTGTGCACCATTGAACACCTAAGGCTCTTTCAACTGGTAACAAATTATGGCTTAAGTCCAAGTCCTTCTGATCTATTGCCCTGTCTTCTTCAGGGATGGACAACAAGACTGCTCTGCTATTACTTATCCATTTTGTAAGATAAAATCCTCCCTTTAAGCACAGGGCTTGAAGATCTTTGGTCAATTTTATGGCTTGTTCTTCTGTAGCCACTGACTTTAAACAGTCATCACTATAGACGTTATGCAGCACACACACATTTTGTATTCCTCAAGTCCATTATTTAGATTACCTTCAGGCCACCACAGGAAACGAAGAAGATCAGTGTCTTCATCTGGAACTTTCATTTGATAGAATGTTGATCTAATGTCTGCCATGAGAGCGACTGGCTCCTCTCTGAATCTTGTAAGAACTCCAATGAGTGTGTTAGTTAAATCACGTCCTATCAGCAACTATTCATTTAGAAAAAAGCCTCGGTAAGTGGCTGTACAGTCAAAGACCACTCTGATCTTATTTTTCTTTGGATGATATACTCCATAATGAGAAATGTACCACACCTTTCAAGGGTCAGCTGTTCAGTGGGTACCTTGATGACATATCCTTTGTCTAAAATGTCTTTCATGAAAATTTTGCAATCCTCATGGAATGTTGGATACTTTGTAAGTTTCTTTTTGAGTCCCAATAGCACGTCGTTCAGCAACACGACGATTGTTTGGCACTTTAAGTGTCTCATCTTTGAAAGGCAGGTTAATGCGATAGTGTCCGTCCACTAGTCTGGCAGACTCTGAAGCTACACTATGTGCACCAACTTAATGTCCTCCTGTGACGTTTCCTCCTTTTCCTCACAGCTGCGTTCTGGAAAGTCGTGTTGTATTCCTGGAGTAACATTTGTTCGACCTCCATTACTGTGACATGACTGATTGAATAACTTTGCCATCTTTCTTTGTCTGAGCTCTTTATCAATCCATTGACAATCCACCCATGGAATGTTTTCATAGCATAAAGTCCTTCACCTTCACTATGTATGACTTGCCATGGCTCCATGACTTTACGGGCATTTGTACCTAATAACAATAATACTGTATCTATACTAATAAAAGGCAAAGCCCTCACTGACTGACTGACTGACTGACTCATCACTAATTCTCCAACTTCCCGTGTAGGTAGAAGGCTGAAATTTGGCAGGCTCATTCCTTACAGCTTACTTACAAAAGTTGGGCAGGTTTTATTTCGAAATTCTACGCATAATGGTCATAACTGGAACCTATTTTCGTCCATATACTGTAATAGAGTGCAGCTCGATGGCCGTGGGAGGCGGAGTTGCGTCTCGCATCATCACGCCTCCCACGTAATTGAGTGCCTGCCCATGTAAGGTAAATATTCGCAGGTGAAGGACTGTGCTTAACATATTCATAAGGAAAAATATCTGAATCACAAACTGATGTTAATTATATTTTGTCCATGAATACTTATTAAATAATTCCAAATAGTCTGTCCGCTTCCTTTCATAGCTTTTCCGATGGTTGTGCTGCTTCCAGGCATGTATTTTTGTAATAAAGCATTTAACTAATCACATTTCAGCCATCATTTGTTGCCAGACAGAAAGGCCTTCACAATCCGTTGTGCAGGCCCTCTAACATAGAATAAATGTCGATTAACCTGTTGCTTCAACCAGTCAGATTTTGAGTTGGTGTCAGTACGACCCTCTAGCAGGCGTACGGCGACGTCACCGTATTCAGACCCATTGATTGGATAGAAGCCGATATGAGAAACTCTACGAGGCCATTGAACACACCGCAAGCGCTCGGAGACTAAGATCCTCGCACGCACTACGGCCAACTCCATGGCAGGATTCTGGACAATATTATTTGCCAGACACAGGCCAGATTTCAAGACCACGAGAACCTGATGTTTGTCACGCTCCTCGAGCCCCAGAAGTTTCAGGAATACAAGAAAAATTTCATGCATGCAGCCTGAATGAGAGCATGGGGCAGCTGTTCACATTGGTATATTTGGCGGTGACCATTCCCGTGTACACTGCTTCTGTCGAGCTGACATTTTCAGCCCTAAAGCGAATTAAAACTTATGCCAGAAATACGACAGGGCAGGTTTGACTTTCAGTATTAGCTTCGATGGCGATAGAAAGGATTTTTTGATGGAACTGAAGCACACGGATAATCAGTACGACAGAGTAATTGAACTGTTTTTGGGGAAAGAGAGGAGGATGGATTTTGTTTACAAATAATCCGAATTTTTGGTGAGAAAAATGTTGCAATTTTCCTAAATAATATTGCAAGTTTATGAGTTATTATTGATGTTTTTTATGTGTGTCGCGGCTGTGGCTGCAGTAGAAAGGAACTTGTTGACCCCTGGTTTGTCTATTCAATAAAGGCATTTATTGTGGCTATAGGAGTTATCTTATATACAGTATATATATACCCCAATCTACATACTGTCAAATAAACAAACCACACGCCGTGGCTCAACACAAGAGCCTTCGCCTCTAGTGCTGACGTCTGAGGTTCGATTCCTGAGAGGGGGTGCAGTGAGTGTGTACGCCTGATGAGCCCAGAATTAGGGTGAAACATGTGCCGCGTACTCTTTGCATTATTTGACAGTAAAACTATTTATATATATATATATATATTATATATATATAATATATTATATATATATTATATTATATATTATATATATATTTTATATATATATATATATTATATATATACACACACACATACATATATATCAGCGCTTCCCAATTCATTTTACACTCGCACCCCCTGTGACTGACAAGGCCGATTTCGCACCCCCTTGGTTTGAGAAGAAGTATGAAAAAATATGAGGTTAACACAGAAAGACAGCTTTATGAATAATGGATACTTTATTCGCCATCAATAATTGTTTTGGTTAAGCCATACTCAGTGTAATCCTCCTTCCATTTTCTAATTTTTTCGCGACTAGCCATGATTAAATGAACGGTAAAAAAGTAAGAGCGAAGCGACGGTGACTTATTGAGGCAGGCAGGCGAGAGCTCAATAGCTCGCAGGCTTGATGTAGTGCACATCAAGTCGATCTAAATGCACAATCAGATTCGAAAAAATATATCTTTTCAAGTTCTATTTGGATATAAGTAGGTTCTATTTAGTCGACAGAAATATCTTTGGTAGGAATGTAAGTTGAATTTAGTCTTTAAATTTCTATGGTGAAGAAAAATTTATGCAATGATGACTAAATTTAACTTACATTCCTACTAAACATATTTCTGTCAACTAAATAAAAATTACTTATATTTAAAATTTAAATAGAACTTGAACAGATACGATAGTTCATAATACCCACGCAGCACTAAGTGCACATAAGAGCGGGAGTCATCGGTTTTAACAAGCAGCGTATTGCACTGATACGAAATAGCCTGCCCATTTAATTATTTAGGAATGGATAGATAAATTAAGATTTTGTACAAATAACATTTTTCATTTTTCTTCCTCGATGGATTCTGGCACCCCCAAAGGGTATATATATATATGTGTGTGTGTGTGTGTGTGTGTGTATATGTATGTGTGTATATATGTAGATATGTATATATATATATATATATATATATGTTTATGTGTGTGTGTGTGTGTGTGTATATATATACAGTATATATACCTGTATATATAGCAATAGCAACACTCATAACAGTGACAAAACAATTACATTGACATTCATGTTACGTTATTTTCACAATGTTTCCTTTTCTTTTTCATTACTTCTTTAACACACTACTTCTCCGCTGTGAAGCGCGGGTATTTTGCTAGTCTATACTAATAAAAGGCAAAGCTCTAACTGACTCACTCATTACTAATTCTCCAACTTCCCGTGTAGGTAGAAGGCTGACATTTGGCAGGCTCATTCCTTACAGCTTACTTACAAAAGTTAAGGTTTCATTTTGAAATTCTACGAGTAACAGTCATAACGGTAGACATCATCCGCCATGTTAAACTTTATTTATGGCCCCATCTTCACGAAATTTGGTAGGTGGCTTCCCTGCGCTAACTGAAACCGATGTACGTACTTATTTCAGTGGTATGATGCCACTGTTGGCCGCCATATGGAACTTTCTAACGGTCTTTGTTACTTATGGGCCCATCTTCAAGAAATTTGGTATGCGGGTTCCCAACGCTAACTGAATCCTACTTACGTACATATATACATCCATAGCCTGCAGCTCGGTCGCCGTGTGAGGCGGCGTTGGGTCCCCCATCCCCACTCCTCCCACGTTGTTGGCTGCCTGCCTATATAAGGCCGTCCGTCACTCTGGTCTCTACATTGCCTTCCTTGTTTCGCCACGGTATTCACGTCTCCCTGCTGATAACTACAGCCTTTTTATTTAATCCACAGCTTCCCTGCTGTTTTATTGTTCATTTATTACGATTATAGTTATTGTGTAGGTATTTTAGGCTTAGTTTACATCATTCAGGTACCCATTTCCTTTTTATCGTTCCAACCGTTCCCCCATTAACATGTGTGGATTCAGTTGTAGAAGTGGAAGACGCGGTGCACTATCCAGTAGAGTTTCTCCACACTCTGAATCCTCCAGGGACTCCTGAGCATAATCTAATTTTGAAGGTTGGGGCACCAATAATGTTACTGAGAAACTTACAGCCACCAAAACTTTGTAACAACATGAGACTTCAGGTCACGTGTCTGCAAAAGAACCTAATTGAGGCAACTATTTTTACTGGCAGTGGCCCAGGGGAGAGAGTTTGTATTCCTCACATCCCCGTTATACCCACTGATCTCCCATTTCAATTCAAACGCCTCCAATTTCCAGTCAGGCTCTGCTTCGCAATGACAATTAATAAGTCTCAGGGACAGACCCTACAAAAGGTTGCCATTGATTTGAGACAGGATTGCTTTTCACATGGCCAACTGTACGTTGCATGCTCAAGAGTAAGCTCAGCGCACAGCTTGGTCATATTACAACCGGAGGGCCGAACTGACAACGTGGCCCTTAACAAATAATTATTGGTATATTTTCCCTCAGTTTAAAAAGGTTTATTTTTCTTCTTAATAAAAATTTTAAGGCAGTACTTCGCTGCTGCGAAGTGCGGGGATTTTGCTAGTTAGTAATAAAATTGCGATAATATTATTAGTTTGGTCAGCATTTATCTGGGGTGGATGCACGTCTTTTGGATAAGACCATTTCTTGACATCTTCTTGTGTAGGGATGTTCTCCTTATTCACTGGTACAGAGTTCAGTGTGAACACTTCATTAAATCAAAAAATGTATTTTCCTCTATCCCCCAGACTTGTAACTCCGTTAAGACTGTACACTTTACTAATTTCTCTCTATTTACTTTGTCCCTTTCCACAGTGTTGATGTAGATGTGAGACTTTCTTCCAGAAAGATTTAACTGCTCTTGCAATCTTTCTGTCCAAAATATAACTGAGTTTCCAGAGTCTTTTAGAGCCGATGTTTCTACACATTTCTCACTCGTTTCAGACTTGACTTCAACTGGAGTCACAGCTAAGACGCACTCTTTACCGGCCCCCGTATCAGAACAAGTCTCTAGTGGTTCTACAGAAATATGAGCAGAAGAAACATTCTTCTCTTCCGACTTAGCGTTCTCCTCTTTAGGAGGTGTGGCTTTATCGTCGTTATTGATTTCCTTATTCATATGCAGAATGACTGGATGTAAATGAGAGCATATTTGGCATTTAATTTTTTCTTTACAGTCTTTACTAAGATGTTCTTGTTTAAGGCACTTAAAGCATAAGCCTCCTAGTTTTCTAAAAGTCAATTCTACTTTCATAAGTTAGTTTCTGGATTGCACTAAGATTCATTAAAATCGTGATTTTCATTGTTTACCGCTTGTACGTCCAGCCGTCTCCGCTTTTTTGACTGTGGTGTCTGTATCCCCTTTTTTGTCAGCAGCAGAAAAGTTTATAGCAAAACTTCTCGGGTCGCCTTTCGATGGACACTTCTCTTGATCAGTCTTTTCTCTTTCTTTCTTGAAGGTATGGCTTTGGTAGAAGGTGCCGTACTTGGGATCCAAAGCAGATGCTTTCTGTTCCTCCAGAAAACCATATAAGCCACCGAGTTCTGGTCTTCTTCTTTCTTTGCTTTCAATCTTTGCAGCTTTATTTTGCCAAAGCTCTCGTAGTCCTTGAGGAAGCTTTGATGACATAGTGTGGATATTTAAATTGTTATTGAATTTGTTTCGGTTCTTTTAACCTGACTTGACACTTTTACAATTACCAAGAAAGACTGTGTATGCCTTTAAGCTCTCTCCGTCACCTGTTCTTATTTGTGACCACTTCTTGACTTTCTTCATGTAGGCGTCCCCTATTTGTATGTGGATTCCATAAAACGTCTTGATCAGTTCTCTGGCCTTTCTGTACCCTTCTGCTTGTGGCAAATATGTGCAGTTCTGTGTGATGTCTCTTGGCGCGCCTTTGGTAAACTGTACTAAGTACTCTGATTTAATGCTCTAAGTATATTACTTTGTCGCACTGAATGGCACTCAGTGGCCTAAACATCATCTGTGGTGTGCCAACCCTTAAAATGGTTCTCAGAATTTCCCGCTTCTCTCCTACTAATTAAGCGTGCTTGTGTGACACACAAGACCTGAAGTGACCTGCAGACCACACCGGTCACTGGTCAGAAGTGCTCGGAGGGGAGATTGCTAAGTGGGAATCTGTGCCGACCCAAAATCCTGGATAGAGTGGCTCTGTAAAGACGGTGGTGAACTTGTGCAGGAGGGTCATTGTTGAGACACAATAAAAGGACAGAGAGCCAGCGGGACAGTCCAGATAGACGCCGATCTGGTTACTGGAGGGAGCGCGGATTTTGGTACTTTTGTTATTGTGCCAAAAAGAGAAACTGAAATCACAGCAGAACAAACACCAGGACCTGTTGGTACATCCAAGGCAATACTCCAGATTCTTCCCTTTCCTGTCAATGCCTTTATACGTCACTCCGATCCCAAACCACTTCCCAGTGCACTCGACCTCCCAGTAGTAGCGAGTCCCTCTCAGCGCCTCTCGGCACAGGACTTGCTGCCAGTGGTTAAATCTGTCAGGATAGTCAGGAGAGGAGGTCAGCATCTCCAAATGTGTCACCATTTTGTTCTTTTCAGACAGTTGTAGCCAATTGTTTTTGGTGTTGGGGTCCAGGGTGAGCAGACAGGAGTCTAAATGGAGAGAAAAGAGAAGGAGAAAAAGTGAAGAGGTGTGCTGCCACCAGAGAATTGAACTTTGAGTATCAAACACAAGAGGCGCTTTCAGGAACAAGGAATGTTTTAGAAACTCAAGGAACGTTTGGAGCATTAAACCGCTGCAGGAACTCTGGCTATTTGTAGTTCCTAGTATTTATTTTTTGTTTTTTTAGCTCGTACTGCAGGGTCTTTACTTTTTGTTCAATCAGACACTATTGAGGGGTGATGAATTGTGCTTACTGGTTGAACACAAGCATTGGCTCCACCGTACAAATCTGTTTGGACTTGACATGTGGAATTGACGATGGAGCACCGTACTTCACACAGAATCGCTCTTCATAACCGCTTCCCTGATCATCTCACCTGTTAAGCTGCAATCTCTTTGGAGCAATAAGGTGGAGGGGACTGGGGATCCCCCATGAACTTCCAAACGTGCAGCACTCCACACGGCTTCACACTTCTTTGCACATCACATACTTGGCTTAAATGTTGCAGTTCCTGTTGTGTGTTGGGAATACAACAAACGAAAGTGGCCCAGGACCACCAGTGACTCAGGGCCTACATCATGCAGGAACTCATTCGTCCAGGAAAACACCTGAAGAACATCACCTGTGACCTTCACTGATTAAGCAAATCAATAAGAGACCATAAAAAATGAAGTGCTGAGAGTCAGAGGTGTGTTGGAGACCAGCAGAGGGCAGCAACTCTGTCTTTTCAGAAACCCACTGTCAGGGGGTCAGTCCTTCAGTCCTGTGACATCAGGCTGAAAATCTGAGGACAGAAGGAGTGGACTGTGGGGACACATTGAGCAGTAAGGGATTATACAGAAACGTCTGATGGTGGGGTGTGGTATAGCGGGTCTGTGGCTCTGAAAGAAGGGTCAGGTTTTTTAAATAATCCAATAATCCATTGGCCGTGTCAGTCTCTGTGGGCGCACTCTTAATTGCTTCATTGGCTTCTTGCGGTGTGTAATTGAGACATTGCGCCCACAGAGCCGTACAGGTATGGGCCAGCACAGGAACGGGGGGAGAGAAAAAAAAAAAGGAGAGAAGGTCGAAAAGAGAGAAATGCAGACAGAGCGAGAGTGCGACACTGAGAGAGAGAGACGGCTATTGTAAGAGGGGAGGGAGGGATCGGCGCTCTAGGGACAGATCATGCCCACTGATTGTGCTGAAGAGCGGGTGCGATCGAGGTGGCGTCCTCTCCAGATATCTGAGGGACGACTACGTGAGTGAGAAGGATGACGAGAGGACAACCGGCCCCGAGTGGTATGGCAGAGTCGGGATCGAGAGGACCGAGGCTGCTGAAGTCTCCACATCTGAACGAGCAATGGGTGAGCTGGGGAAGCCTTGGAAGGAGTTGGGCTCGGCTCGTTAGACTCAATGACTGCTGTTGGTTTTTATTCTCGTTTTTAGCCTTTTTACTGTTTTTATTTATGGAACTATGGAGCACTGCACTTCCTTTTTGGACACAAACTGTTTTTATATTTTATTTGGTTAATAAAAGCACTTTTGCACTTTGCACCATCCCGTTGCTTGAGGTGTTTTGTCCTCACCTGCCAGCTCACCCGGTTACATTATCGATGGTGGCGGGTTCAAGAGGCTCCCAAAACTGGAAGAGGGAGCATGGAGCAGGACCCGCACCGTCATAGGGGGGACTAAAACTGCTTCTTCACAATGCAATTACAATTTTTATTATGCAGCAAAAAATATAAGGAGATTATGCAGGCCAATGTTATTTACCACAATTGAGGTGAGAAAGACATGAAGAGTCCAGTCACGTGTTCAGTGTTGTTCATATTCGTCTTGGTATTTGAATTTGTGATGTCCTAATGTTGTGTTGGACGGGACTTTGACGAGGCCATCGCACAGTTGTGACTTTGGCACCATATTTTAATCTGTCAGCATGGGGTGTTGGATTCCAGCGACTGAATTGAGACCTTTAATCATGCCAATAAAGGCCAATAAACTCTAAATTCTGACATTTTTAAAACACAACGTTGGATTTCCTTTTCATTGTTATTTTTTTCTTTCCATCCTTTGTGTTAGAAGATAAACATTCCCATTCAGACAGTAGGCTGCAGCCTTCCATCACAGGAGTACAAATATCGATCGGCAGGCATTGGAGCTGCGCGCCATCTTCATTTAATTTGACATCCGCAAGTTTTGAATCTCTATATATATACAGTATGTATATAACCCAACGTCTGTCTGTCTGTCGGTCCGCTTTTCACAAGAGAACTACTTAACAGATTTAAATCGGGTTTTTTTCTATAATTTGCTTGAACATTCCGGTTGATTCTGCGACTTCTCTCATCCCACAAAGTATCAGAGTTCAGTTGCAGCACCGATTTATTCACGCGAATCCGACAGGCTGCAGGCCAAGAGGAGGGGGAGTGCGGAGCCGGGCAGAGCCATCTTCACTGACGCGCCAGCCTCCGTTCAAATCGCTGTACCTCTCGCCATGTGTTGGAGCGCACTTCACCTCGGCTTAGCTAACGATACCTGTTTGTTCAGCACACATTATCTGATTGTTGAAGAGTGACGTTTGACGTTTTTGAGAGGGAGATCACAGCTACGTGTGTTTTGGAGGGTACCTGCTCATTGGCACAGATATCACGGCCACATGCTCTTCTCCCCACACGAGGGACGCTCTCCCGTCAGAGCTGAACACAATCAGATACAGTGCCAACGTCTGACGTTAGAGCGTACCTACCTTCTGCTTGGCCAGAGATACCTCGCCAACCAAAGAGGTCACAGCTACATTCTACCCCTGATAGCCAAACCAAAAATACTGTATATCATGAGGACCTCGGATATGAAAGCTATCAATATAAATTCTTCTCAATATAAATTATTACATTTATTTTTACATTTTTTTATTGATTTTTAAAGTGTTCCTGTTTCACTATTATGTTGGCGGGGGAACAGCTAGTATAAAATAAAATGGCTAATTTCAAGAATTCACAGCTGGGTATGAGCATTGGCAGACAGGCCGGTGTCTATCAAGACAGCAGTCACGGCTGACGCCAAACGCAGTGTCACAGGCTTGACTTGGTGCTTCCTTCACAGCACAGAAATTCTAATAATAAACATGCAAGTGCTATTTTGTATAGCACCTTCATGCAGTGAGCACCATCTCCAGCTGATTTACAGCAATACGAGTTGTTATCGTTAACAATTCCAGATTCTTCTACACTTCACAATGGCAGGACGACTGCAAACCAACCCAGCAGTGCACAGAATCCACACATTTGAAACAGCGCCACCTGGTGATCCTAATGTTGATTCAGCCAATAGACTCAACACGAGTCAAGTAACACCCACACAATCACAGAAAGCCCAAAACGTCGGTCAATAGAGTCTCGTGGCAGACGTCCACAGCTTCAATCCATTGAGCAATAATGGGGTGAGTTAAGATTAGAGGTTTGTGTTGTTAGTGTGCAGCATAAATGGTTAAGATTTGAGGTAACTGAGGTAACGGCTGGGCTTGTGTGGTATAATAAGCCAGGAATTCTGAAGCACATCATTTCCAAAAAGTTTGCAAAAGCACTTCCAATAATGCCCACTAGAGGGGGATATTATGCCAAATCCCTGCACAAAAAAAATGACCAAGCACAACACAAACTTTATAAGAAATACAAAGGTTGCATTTCCACAAAAAGTGCTCTCTGATACTGCAAGGTTCCAAAACTCACAATGGCAAAATGGAGTTGGCTAAAACACAAGGCAATCCAAGCAAACAAACTCCCAAAATTTTCAATCCGGAAACGGTGAGAAAACCAAAGCAAAAAAAAGGCAGGAACCCAGAGAAATCACACAAAATAAAGCACAATAAAACCCAAGAACTCACCAAAACTCCCAGAGCGCAATTGAAACGAACCACACAGGAACTGTGGGAGACCCCCCAGATTTATAAAATGGAGGACCACTCCTGGCGGTGGAGGCTCCACCTCTTGATACAGACACAATCGAAAACAACAGAATAATGCAAATGATCAACAGAAGTAACATCAATAAAAATAAAAGAAACAAAAATTAAGAAAACAAACGTAAACTTGAATTTGAGCCCCAGCGAGGAAGAGAACCCTGGCTGAGACACGACGTGTGCTTCGCGTGTGATATACTGTACATGGTTACGATTGGGGTTAGTGTAGTTAGGTTAGGGCTTTCTGTGGTTAGGGTGTGGTACAGATGGCTAATTTAAGGTTAGTGTTGTTACCGTGCAGATTTGTGTGGTTAGCATGTAAACAGTTAAGGTCAGGGGTGAGTTACCCAGCAGGCCTGGTTACACTGTGGCCAAAATGGGTCTGTGGGAGGTTTTACTGTCATATAAACCAAATGAGATGAGAAACTCGCCGTCGAGACATTAGAGGGTGTTTAGTGACTGACATTGTGGGCGTACCATGATGTTGTCAACGTTACGTGACTGGCATCATAGGTATTGAGGGCTGCAGTTAGACCCCCTTCATGATTCCACTCCTGCAGGGTAAACATGTGTGGCTCTCTTAATGTTGCTACCCTGCTTCACAGATCATTTAAACCTTCCATTTTTGTTAGTTAAAATGAGCAAAACCAGAGAGAAACTCACATCTTAAAAGTCCATTTCTGTTCCTCAAATTTCTCAGGGTTTGTCCGGAACCACCAACATCTGAGGAGAGTAAGAGAAAAGCAGAAAATGAACCTCCAGCACTTTCAATAAGCAGGACAGCTTTTTCTCCAACCTCAGGGACTCATGAAGACAACCAACCCACCAGCCTCAGTAGTCTCCACAAACTGCCAGCCGGTGGTCTCCTCCAGGCTCCTCTTCAGATTTGACAGATTTGTCCTCAGAGTCTCGGGAAGGAAGTCCTCATTAATGGTGATTTTGTGTGCAACTCCCCCACCAGGAGGAACGCAGAGGGATGGGAACTTCTGTGTGAGAAGAACAGCGGTAAGGACAACATGAGAGTCAAATGAGCTCACCGGTGCCCTTTAGGGTCAGCACTCTCACCTTTATGAAGTGGATGTGGTCATCGGTGTGTAAAAGGTCATTCAGCTCATTGTATCTCCTCTTCAGCTCCTCTCTCTCCTTCTTCAGATGTTGGATCACCCCTTGGGCCTTCCTCACCTCCTTCTCTTCATAAGCTCTTATGACCTCAGTGACCTCTGACCCTAACCTCTCAATGGACTCAAGTACAGACTTGAAGGTCTTCTTCTGTTCCTGAACTTTGGTCTCTGCAGAGCTCTAAGTAGAAGAAGATAAAAAATCATTAGAGGATCTACCAAGCATGGAGAACGTCTGCCTTAACAACAGAGAACAGAAAAGCTGAAAAGTATAAAAAATGTGAAGGGGAAACTGCAAAAATAAACTTATTAAAACTTAACAGAAAGAAAAACATTCATTTTGCACTTCTGCATTAATGTTTTTCAAAACACTACATTGCCAAAATTATTGGGGGGACTGCCTTTACACACACATGAACTTTAATGACGTCCCATTCTTAACACATAGGCTTTAATATGGAGTCGACCCACCCTTTGCAGATTTAACAGCTTCAACTCTTCTGGGAAGGCTTTCCACAAGGTCTAGGAGTGACTTTATGGGAATTTGTGACCAGGAGAGCATTGGTGAGGTCAGGCACTGATGTTGGACGAGAAGGTCTGGCTCACTCACTTGCAGTTTACGCTCGAATTCATGCCAAAGGTGTTCTGTCGGGTTGGCTCTGTGCAGGCCACTCAAGCT
The DNA here is from genome assembly GCA_026402145.1 of Polypterus bichir lapradei. NCBI lineage: Eukaryota > Metazoa > Chordata > Cladistia > Polypteriformes > Polypteridae > Polypterus > Polypterus bichir. Next base: position 5,244,980 of record JANRMT010049829.1, read on the forward strand.
CCTCCACACCAAACTCACTCGCTCCTCCATTTCTTTATAGACCTTGCTTTGTGCACTGGTGTGTATGCAGTCCTGCTGCCATCCCAAACTATTCCCACAAAGTTGGGAGCATGAAATCGTCCAAAATGGCTTTGTGTGCTGAAGCATTGAGTTCTTTTCACTGGAACTAAGGGGTCAAGCCCAACCCCACACCATAATCCCCCCTCCACACAAACTTTACACTTGGCACAATGCAGTCAGGCGAGTCCCGTTCTCCTGGCAAGACTTGTCCATCGGATTACGTGACTTGTCACTCCAGAGGACACGTCTGCACTTCTCTTGAGTCCAGAGTCAGGCGGTGGGCTTTACACCACTGCATCCGACACTATGCATTGCACTTGCTTGGCTGCAGCTGTTCGGCCATGGAGACCCATTCATTCCATGAAGATCTCTCTCTACGCTGTGCTGTTCTTGAGATTTTGGGGGTCTGTAGCTATTGACTCTACAGAAAGACTCAGCATGCCCTGTCTCCACTCTGTGATTTGATGTGGCCTACCACTTCATGGCTGAGTTGCTGTTGTTCCCAATTGCTTCCACTTTGTTATAACACCACTAACAGTTGACCGTGGAATATTTAGTAGTGAGAAAATTTCATGAATGGCGCAGGTGGCATCCCATCACGGTACCAGGCTTGATTTCACTGAGTTTCTCCTGAGAGCAACCCATTCTTTCACAAATGTGTGTAGAAGCCATCTGCATGCCGAGGTGCTTGATTTTATACACCTGGGGCCATGGAAGTGATTGGAACACCTGAATTTAATGATTTGGAGGGGGTCCCAATACTTTTGACAATATAGTGTATATTAAAAACAGAACTTTTGATCTTTTTTTCCATATTTTATAGAAAACCTGACTCAAATTCAATACTCATCTCTCCTTCAGTTCCACCGGACACATGAGACTCACCTGAATCCTCACCACAATCTTCTCCATCTCTTCCAGTTTCCTCTCGTTCTCCTCAATTTTCTTCATCTCTTCATCCTTTTTGTTTTCCAGCTGGCTCTGTGTGGAGACAAAACAGAGTAGAGATGTCTGACGAATGGGTGGAAATTGAAAAAGATGTGTGCAGTTGGGGTTGTTAGAAAGAAAAGTAGAAAAGGAGAAGAAGGAAAGAAAGAAGAGCAAGAGGATGACAGGTGAAGACGTCAGACACCTCAGGGGCCGCACGGGTGGGAGGAATGTGGTCGACGGACGAAGAGAGAAAGGAGAAACAGACCATCAGATTGAGGACTTCATGGAGCAATCGGGTATTCTGAGTGTTAGTGAGGATGGTTGAGTGAAAGAGAGGAAAAAACACATGAGATCAGGAGAAAGTGAGTTGGGTTTTACGGCTTAGAGAAGAAAAGAAGAATTCTTCATCGTGAAGTATGCAAAACAATCGGTGAAGAGAATCAAGAGACTCAGCTGGATTTGAGTTTAGTGTCTACAGTTATGTTGACATGTGAAGATATGGGAATGGTGGGAGGAGTGATGGGTTCTTCAGTAAAGTCCATTGTGATTTGTGATGATGATGGAAGTCAAAAGGACTAGAAAGGGTCTGGAATGGCGGTCATCTGAGATCTTGGACTGATTGAGAAGAGACTGGGAGATGAAGGATGAAAACCTGAAAAGGAAATCAAATGTGGAGATACAAGGAAAGAGGGTGAAAGTAAATGGTGGAGGTTAGGGGTCTAAGGTATGGAGAACCGGGGTTCACAGACAGGTGGTATGTCCATAAAATGTGGGAGAGAGGTGGGTTTCCTATTCACTTCACCTACTGCGAATCAAACAGAAATGGAAGATACAGCACTGTGAGGGGACTCTTTGCAGAAATCATGGATGACATTGAAGAACTTGCATCAAATATGGCTTTGAAAATCTGGGAGTCCCTCAAGACTCACTACTAGGACCTTAATAAAGTGTCTGTCCAGATGCTATGTCTCTGTCATTCCAAAAGATGGCGCTTCACAAATATGAATGCTGCTTTTATGAATTCCATGCCAACTGGCACACAAGTGATGCTTCTTCTGCCTTCCATGCTGCACTGCAAATGGTAAAGCAGAGGTCCACGTTGATGATTTAGATTTGAGCGCAGCCAGACATCTTAATGAAAATGAATCATAATTAAATAAAATGACAAGCTTGTTAAGTTTACTCATGACAGAAAACCAACAGGAATGGTCAACACCCTCAGGTCAGAAGAGTCGATACGGACCTGGACGGAACACAAGCCTACGCAGATACCTGGGTGATGACATGTATTGGAAATAAATGTCAAGTGTTACGCTTAGTAAAACTTTTGAATACGATCGCATAATAGGAAGGGAATGAAACACTGAAGTACCTCATGGATCTGATGGAGTGGAGGACGATGTTATTATCTGTCTGCTTACTCCCATCTGGACAGCGCTGGCTGCATTTTGAAGATGATGCTTTTTGATTTCTCCACTGCCTTCACTACAACCCAGTCATTCCTGTTAAGTGGTAAACTCAAGAGGTATGTAGGTGGATGAACCTGTGGTGTCCTGGATAAAAGACCATCTGTCAGGTAGAGCAGCATTTGGGAGGCTCGGGAACTGTTTGAGCAACACTGGAGGACCCCCATAAGGAGCAGGCCCATCTCCTTTACTCTTCACTGTGTACTCCATGGTCTGTAAGTATAACGCTGCACGTCATGTCTTGAGTGGGGTGTATGGACAAGGGCAATGAGACAGAGAAGAGCACTCCGGTGGAGAACGTTGTTTCATGGTGCAAAGAGAATTGTTGGTCAAGTAACATCAGCAAAACTAGGGAACTGCTTATTCATTTTCATGGCACTAAAGAGCCCCTGTGCCCGGTCACTATTCAGAGGGTGGATGATGAGGTGGCACACTGCTACAGGAACTTGGAGGTCCACATCAATGACAGGCTGGACTGGTCTCGTAGCACAGAGGAGATACAGGTGCATCTCCATAAATCAGAATGTCATCGAAAAGTTAATTTATTTTAGTAATTCAATTCAAAAAGTGAAACTCATATATTCTATAGATTCATTACACACAGAGTGATGCATATTTCCAGCATTTATTTCTTTTCATTTTGCTGATAATGGCTTATTGCTAATGAAAACTCAAAATTCGGTATCTCAGAAAATTAGAATCTTGTGAAAAGGTTCAGTATTGTGGACTCCTGTTGTCCCAATGATCTGATTAAACAGACAGACCCGGCTATGGGACACCCCCTTACCAGACTGATCCTGGACAGCGGTGGTCCTGCATTATTTAATGTGGCCATCATTAAGAAAATAGGAAGAGATGTGAGCCTCAACATCCTTCTCCATCAGGGGTGTCCCCTGACCCTAATGTTTATTCAGTACTCCCACTGACCACATGGTGGAGCTCTCCGTTTTCATTTAGTTTTCCTGTTGTTTTACTCAATTGCTTCTTTTTTCAGATTAAAATTAACTGTATTGGGATTTGTTTGTTTTGGGATTTAATGTTTGGCAACTCCTTGTGCCCCCCTTTTAGTCTTTTGAGCCGTGGTGAGGAGAGCAGTATTGACAAAAGTGACTGCCAATATGAACAATGCTACGCATCTTTGCTGTGACACACAAGCATTGAGGACTTCTGACAAATTCAGCAGAAGTGGGTGGAGAACTCCGACTGGGGGCTCCTTCACACCAACGGAAATGCGCCTTTATAGCGCCTTACCAGGATTGGTGCAGACCTTTTAATCTTTAGCCAAGTCAGGCGTTTTCTCCCTTTTTTCGGTGTACTTATTAACCATATTAAGCTTCTGTAAAAAGCCAGCTGCCCCTACATAGGACCAATAGTGCCCCATTTAATGGGTTTTAGGCTCATTGCTTCCCAGCACAGAGAGAACACTGAGATTCTTACTTGGGTGTGCTGCTTAGTGATGAGCGCCATGGCTCCAATAATTGAACTCACAGAGAAGAAGAAAAAAATAGCAGAAGTGATGTCTGACGACCAGCGAATTGTGGGCCATTGACAAGGGAAAATTCTTAATGTCCTGTGTCAGTATTTCCTGCCTGAGTTGTGCCCGTCATTTAGTGTTTAAACAATCGGGCACCTCACCTGTCTCTGCGCTCTCTCCTCCTCCAGCATCACCGTGTCGTGACTCTTGTGTTCGGTCACCAAGCACAGCAAGCACACGCAGCACTCATCGGTCCTACAAAAGAGTTTTAGGACCTCCTGGTGTTTTGTGCAGAGTTTCTCTTCGAGGTGTCCAGTTGGCTCCTCCAGTTTGTGTCGTTTGTAGGCGCCATGCTCCTTGTGTGGCTGCAGGTGAGTCTCACAGTAGGAGATCATGCAGGTCAGGCAGGTCTTCACGGCTCCCCGATGTCTAACTGGACAAACATCACAGGGGACATCGTCCTGTCCGGCACAACTCAGAGATGGACTCGCATCTACTCGCACTTCCTCCAGTTTCTCTATTATTTCTGTTAATACGGTGTTTCTGTTAATCTCTGGTCTCACGTTAAATGTTCTCCAGCACTGAGGACAGTTATAGGTGTCCTCTTTATCCGACTGGTCCCAGAAGTCATTAATACAACGCATACAGTAGCTGTGTCCACACGGGATGGTGACGGGCTCCGTCAGGACCTCCCGGCACACAGAACAGGAGTACCGATCAGCGGAGACTGAAAGCTGAGGTGCTGCCATCATGACCGCACATCCAAACTCACGCGTCCGTAACGGAGCCTGAGAAATAAAAGTGAAGAACTCGTCGGGGACTTCCGGAAGGGCGGGGCACACACGGCTTAGCAACCACGTGGGGTCACAATATTTCAATGTTTAATAAACATTACATTCAAATCCACCTTATCACGCGGGGCTTTTCTATAGTCCTAATGATTAAAAGTGCCTGCTGCTCTCCACCCCGATGAAATACGAGCATCGGCGCTGGATTAAAGACACAGAAGCTGGGCAGAGGAAGAGAAATAAACCTCATTAAAACAGGAAAAAAAAACAAAAAAAAAAACAATATTAGATCTGACGAGTACTGTGCCACTGTAACCTGTTCAAAAGTGAGCGCTCAGAGATTGAAACTCCGTGCAAATTTTAATCGGCGCCTTTTTATTCCTCTAGAGTGCCATATATTTTTATCCACAAGATGGCGGTGTAGGGGAAAATTCAGTGCGCTCTACCCGTGACTTGAACAGTCTTTGAAACTTCGCGGAGGAGTAACATTGTAACAATGAGTTACATGTATTGTATCTAGCGCTTTACTAACCTGCCCAAATCATTTTACACAGGCAGCAGGAGAAGCACTTCAACCCCCTGTATGATGCGGTGGCCACCATTTTTGTGCCAGTACACTCACCATACATTAGCTGTTAGATGGTAAAGGGTGAAAGAGATAGCCAGGGGGACAAAATGAGCACGTTGGGGTGGGCAAATTACCCAGGACATCGGGGTTCACCTTATTCATTTTAAAGATGCCCAGGGATCGTTTATGACCATAGAGAGTCAGGTCCTCAGTTCAGCATCCCTTTTGAAAGACAGTGCCATTTTTTATAGCCCAGTGTCCCCAACACTACACTGGGGCATTAGGAGCCACACAAAGACCACAGGATAAGCGCCCCCTTCTGGCCTCAACGACACCTCCTCTAACACCAACTCAATTATTGATAGGTGGGTGAATAGGAAAGGCACTATATAATAGATAGCTAGACATGGAAAGAGGCTTTACAGAACAGCTGGTTTGATTGATAGATACTGAAATCTTATATGATTGGCATATAGTTGTGTATCTGTATAATTAATGAATAGAATTTGGTGTAGTAGGTGGGATTATGCCTCCCCCAGACCATGTGGAGGTGACCGCCCTGGTGCCTATGGGGACCACGGGTACAGAGCTTTGAAGCTCAACCCTTTAGGGGCCCATGGTCACTGCCAGGGGGCGCCCCAATGCCTTGGGACCCCTGGACCTCAGCACTTCCACCACACCTGGAAGTGCTGGGGGAAGAGGAGCAGGGACACTCAGAGTGCTTCCGGGGATGCAGCCGGCACTTCTGCCACACTGCCGGGAAGCACCTGGAGCACATCCGGTTGTGTATAAAAGGGGCCGCCTCCCTTCATACGATGACTTGAGTTGGGTGAGGAAAATGTGAAATTTTAATGGAACACATTTCTTTTCCATGCAAAGAGCATCATAATTACTGCAACACTGATCATGTGACTCACTGCCAAGGAACTATAAAAGCTATCTGAGAAACTACTGAAACAATACGTACAAGGTGCAACTGACGCCATTGATGAAATTCAGTAAATCACCGCACCAACTGCACTTGAAATGGCTGCACGCAAATACACAGGGGCCAACACTAACGCTAGCAGGCCAGTCTAGTGCAGCAGCTGAATCCCAGGGACAGTGAGGCTAAATCACTAGGGGGCGCCAGTGGTCACGAGCTGGCTGCTCAACAAATGTACGGCACAGACTGATCAGCTCCAGCGTGCTGGCAAATTGCACTGGGGAGCGACTAGAGCCAGTTCCAGCGGTTTAAGAGTTAATAACGGCTGGCTGCTGTGAGGGATTCAACACTAAACCTTTGAAATGCGTTAATGATGTCTGAGGCCCACCTTCCTCTCAGTTTCCCCCACTGCATGGGCTGAATTTCTGGAAACACTAGCAGAGACCAAGAGCTCATATTGGGACCACTGAACGCAGCCCACTCCCAGTTTACTTTGCATCTGAAGGAGCACCGCCAGTAACACGAATGAACATTTTAACACACTTTACCAGGTTAAGTTGCTAATGTCAGCAAACAACAAGACAATTCCAAGGAGATAGCACCCAAACCTTATTACAAATTTAAACTTATTTTAATTATTTTTTATTTAATGTTCGATAAAATAATGGATGACAACATGAACGATTCAAATTAGAGCCACACAGCAAGCACCATGTCAGGAAGTTGTCTGAATTTTAATTACTACACTCTGACTTCTCAGCTCCTACGTGATGCTTCTTCTCTCTGCTCCTCTTGTGATGTCACTGATAAGGTTTTGTGTAGCTTTTGGTGGCTGATCATACAAACATATACACACTGGTGGGTTTATCCATCCATGCATATCCTAACTACAGGGTCACGGGGGTCTGCTGGAGCCAATCCCAGCCAACACAGGGCACAAGGCAGGGAACAAACCCTGGGCAGGGCGCCAGCCCACCGCAGCAGACTGAAATAAAACACACAAATTAAATATTATTATAAGTCATATATATCATACTGTAAAAGCTCAAGTTTCAAACAGCATTAGCTAACTATGAGTATAGGTTGATAGCAATGTCCCAAGTAATAATTTCATACAAGCATATATCTACACACACAAAGTTAGGTCCATAAATATGTGGACAGAGACAACTTTTTTCTCATTTTGGTTCTGTACATCACCACAATGAATTTTAAATGAAACAAATCCGATGCATTTGAAGTGCAGACTTTCAGCTTCAATTCAGTGGGTTGAACAAAAAAAAAAATGTTTAGTTGCCTCACATTTTTATGCAATTGTTTTGTTCAGCCCACTGAATTAAAGCTGAAAGTCTGCACTTCAACTGCATCTGAGTTGTTTCATTTAAAATTCATTGTGGTAATGTTCAGAACCAAAATGAGAAAAAAGTTGTCTCTGTCCAAATATTTATGGACCTAACTGTATGTACACACTGGCTACTTTATCTGAGCTTAAATCTTATACAAGCTAATTGTTATCATTCTCATAATACTTTTTTTAGTAATTGCTTTACATATTTTCCAGTATTCTTGAATTTATTTACATGCATCCCAGTATTCCCAAGTCTCTGCCATTCCTGACTCTGTGCTGCCCTCTGTCCAACATCACACGTTCCAAACTATTCTTAGCGCTCCCAGTTTTTTCACTTAAACACTGCATTTTAGCTAAATAATCTGTAAACTGGAGAAGCTCAACTTTTTCTTCCCAATACAATTTGATAATCTTTTTCATTACCAATTCTTCCCATTTAAAAAATCCAGTCCAAGATCACAAGTCATCTCAGTGCACAAACAGGACAAGTCTGAAATCTACAGTGACATTAAATCCTGCAAAGTCACTCAGTCAGCCTGTCTTATAAACCAAAATGGCGAGTATCTCCAACCACCATAAAACTGACTAAAATACAACTACTAAAATTTATTAAACACACACTATATAGCATCTTTCATATTTCACACATTTTAAAGGCCTGGACATTTCTTTCAAATCACACCCAAAAGCATTAATGTCCATAACAAGGGGCCTTTGTTTCACTGTGGCACTGACCCTTAAGCCATTCTTCATTCTCTCTGCTCTTATTCTCAACTAGATGCCATAAAGATTTCATTTAATCACCCTGAGACTTCTGCTGGTCACTTTCAAATCTCTAACATCCATCCGTCCACAACTGATGTCTACCCTGCTGAGCCCACCTAACCTATGAGCTCCGCTGAGTACACAGTGTGTGGTGCCCCCCTGTCTCTCACTGAAGTGTCTTCGTTTCCCACCTTACAGTCTACCTCAGGTCTCCCTGTTGTCCTTTTCATTCATTTCTCTTTTACTCTTTTTTAAGTTCTTCAGGTTTTCTTTTGTTTCATTAAATTATACATTTATCTTTTTTTCACTGAAAGGCGCTATATGGCCTAAATATGACTTTAATCTTTTGTGTATCGCTTATTGTTTCACTACCTAAACACATTCAGTTAATTCTGGACTTCAATGTGATCCCACAATATTTCTTCTTCCCTCCAAAACTTAACATAATCTTAGTGACACATGGCATGAAGTGACCTGCTGCCCACACCGGTCACTGGCCAAACAGTTTCAGAGGACAGATTGTCACACTGGACTCTTTTCCAACCCAAAACCCTGGATAGAGCGGCTCTGTAAAGGAGGTGTTGAGCGTGTGCAGGAGGGTCACTGTGTCAGAGACGCTATAAAAGGACAGCGAGCCAGCAGGCCAGTCCAGATAGACGCCTATTCGGGGACTGCTGGGAGTGCTGATGATGGCAGCTTTGTTTTTGAGAATATGCAATTACTGTAGTGCAAACACCAGGACTTGTCATTGCAGCCAAGGCGATATTCTAGAGTTATCCCTTTCCTTTAAGTTCTTTTATATGTCACTCCCACTGATGTCTCTTCTCCAGTTCGCTCAACCTTCCAGTAACAGCGAGTCCCACTCAGAGCCTCTCTGCATAGAACTTGTGGCCAATGGTTAAATCTGTCAGGACGGTCAGGATACCGGGCATGTGTCCCATTTTGTGTCACCTTCCTGTTGTCTACAGAGAGGCAGAGGCATCTGTTTGCTGTGTTGGGGTCCAGAATGAGTTGCCAGGCGTCTGAGTGGAAAAGAACAGAAAATGAGTGGAGAAATCTGTCTTCATTGTGACACCTGAAGGGAGCAGAGCTTTAAACTCCAAGAATTTCATTTGAGACCTCAATGACCATCTGAGTATCACATGACCACCATGATGTCACTAACTAAACAGGTCAATTTGAAATCAGTTAAATAAAGTGGCTCCTGAGAGGTGTGCTGAACAGCTGCAGTGGACCTTTGGACCTCAGTCTTTACAGCAGCCCACTGTCAGGGGGTCAGTCCTTCTGTCCTGTGAGGCCAGGGTGCTAATCAGTGCAGGGAAGAGGAGGACAAAAAGAGTGGACTGAGAGAACTGTGACTGAGTGGAGGAAGAGGAGAAGAAGAAGTAGGAAAAGGCAAACTGTGAGCCAGGGATCAAAGAAAGAGAGCTGAGAGGATCAGAGACACACGATGTGTGAAGATAGATAGATAGATAGATAGATAGATAGATAGATAGATAGATAGA
>JANRMT010049829.1:5259200-5271543 GCA_026402145.1 Polypterus bichir lapradei
TAACAAAACACCGCTCGGGTTCAGATCGGGGGGGCCATTCCTCCCAATCACGCCCTTCCAGGTCTCACTGTCATTGCCCACGTGAGCATTGAAGTCTCCCAGCAGAACAAGGGATTTCCCAGAAGGTACGCCCTCTAGCACCCCCACCAGGGACTCTAAAAAGGGTGGATACTTCAAACTGCTGTTCGGCGCATACGCACAAACAACAGTCAGGACCCGTCCCCCCACCCGAAGGCGGAGGGAGGCCACCCTCTCGTCCACCGGGGTAAACCCCAACGCACAGGCTCCAAGTCGGGGGGCAATAAGTATGCCCACACCTACTCGGCGCCTCTCACCGGGCGCAACTCCAGAGTGGTAGGGAGTCCAGCCCCTCTCAAGAAGATTGGATCCAGAGTCCAAGCTGTGCGTCAAGGTGAGTCTGACTATATCTAGCCGGAACCTCTCGACCTCGCGCACTAGCTCAGGCTCCTTCCCCTTCAGAGAGGTGACATTCCACGTCCCAAGAGCCAGTTTCTGTAGCCGAGGATCAGACTGCCAAGGTCCCGCCTTCGGCCACCACCCAACTCACCCTGCACCCGACCTCCTTGGCCCCTCCTATAGGTGGTGAGCCCATGGGACCCACGTTACCTCTTCGGGCTGTGCCCGGCCAAACCCCATGGGTGCTGGCCCGGCTACCAGGTGCTCGCCTTCGAGCCCCACCTCCAGGCCTGGCTTCAGAGGGGGCCCCGGTGACCCGCGTCCGGGCAAGGGAAAACGTTGTCCAGAGTTTTTGCTCATCATTGGAGGTTTGTTGAACCGCTCTTTGTCTCATCCCTCACCTAGGACCAGTTTGCCTTGGGAGGCCCTACCGGGACATAAAGCCCTGGACAACATAGCTCCTAGGATCATTGGGACACGCAAACCCCTCCACCACGATAAGGTGACAGTTCAAGGAGGGGCTGTCTGGCAGTTACCATGACAAAGTCAAACAGGACTGATTTGCTTTGAGGCGGAAGTGGTGTGCTCTGTGTGCACAAAAGATGACAGCCAATGATGGTCACCCAGAAGATCAATGAGCAGATAAAGGAGAGCAGGTGTTTTGGGCCACACAAGCAGAACAGAGACTCTCCTGTTTGATATCTCATGTTTTAAGTTCCACAATAGAATGAATGAAGAAAAATCTGAAGAAATTATAGTGGAATTATAATGTCCTTGTAAACCATTAATTAGCTGTCAAGGAAGGAGGTGAGCTCACGGTACTTTTAGTAGTAAAAGATCACTCAAGGAGGAGGTGAAGAGCATCAGGAATAGTAAAGGAAATTAAAAAAATAGAAACTTTGAAATAGCAGATGTTCCAAACTCACATTTTTCTGAGGTCTTCACAAATGAGAATGTGGATAACCTCAGAACAGTAACAGGGACTATTAAGGGAGGAATTTGGAAATTGTAGAGAGAGAAGAGCTGCTGAGATTAAATAGGCTGAAATCAAACAAATCACCAGGACCAGATAAGATTTAACCTCAAGTTCTTAAGGAGGCAAGTGAGTACAGATATAAACCCTTGACACATATTTTAAGGATGTCACTGCACACTAGGAAAATTCAGAAGGACTGGAAAATGGCAAATATTACCCCATTCTATAAAAAGGGTGACCGAGCAGATCTAAGCAACTATAGGCCAGCAGGCTTAATGTGCTTCACAGGAAAATGAATGGAAGGAATTATTAAGGATAAGATTGAGCAGCACAAGCTGGTACAGGAGTTATTAGGACCAGTCAGCGTGGGGTCAGAAGAGGGAGGTCATGTTTTACTAACATGCTGGAATTCTAAGAGGGGGCAACAAACTATTATGATCAGAGTGGAACTTATGGTATTTTTTATCTTGACTTTCAGAAAGTCTTGTCTTTACATCATGTTAGCATCTTTCATTCTGGCGGATGTACTTCTGAAATCAAATTGGGCTGATTGGTGCAACTGCATTTTGCCTCTGAAACTCACGAAATCAAGGAAAGGAAGGAAAAAAATATCTCTGAATTCTTAGACACTTTAGAAATCATTCATTCTTTAATTTGTTCGTTCCTTTCTTGTTCAGATCCCCTGTGGTCTCTCGGTGCTCCATCTCTTTTCTTTTCCTTTGATCTCCTCAGATTTTAAAAAGGAACTCAGCCACTGGATCTTTGTGTGGTGCATGTCCGCCCTCTGGTGGTCATGCATCATAGCACATTTGCAGAACCCCTTTGTTGTGCACCAACACTGCTGTCTTCACACTGTGACGCTTTATTATTTTCTGTTCATCTCCTATCTTTTTTCAGTTTTTCTTCTTATTTTAGCTCTTTGATTGATAAAGTTGTTCTTCTTTCCTTTGTAAATGTGAAAGGCACTATATGACATAAAGATTGACAGATTTTCTTATGCAAACCTTTTAATTTCTATACCTGGTTGCTATCTGCCCTCACTGTAAGCACTTCACTTCAGACTCTTTAAACAAGTTCTCTGCTTTTACTCCATATTTCTATAACACTTTTGGGATTAGATCACTTCTGTCAGAAACTTTGCAAATCCATCATATTAGCTGATTAGTCTACTTGACAGCACCACTAAATGGAATTGTTACAATAAATTCAATCAGTCAAATGAAGAAGAAAGTAAAAGCATCAGTAAAGAGGTAAGAATAAAAAATCTGTTGTGCTGATATATCTGACTGCCTTATAAATCCATCCATTTATTTTCTAAACTTGCATATCTAGAGCAGGGTCACGAAATGCATCAGGCACAAAACAGGAACAATCCCTGGAAGACGGAATCTAATTGCATAGTCTTAGGAAGCTGGAGCCTATCCTGGTCATAAAATAGAGAAACTTAAATGGAATGTCTGTTCACCAGAAGCCCATAAAGTGCCATTAGTGAGGAACAAATTCATCTAATACACAGGACATTATTATGTGGGAAGAAAGTCAGAGCACCAAAATGAAAATTCATGCGGACAACATGGAATCTCTTATAGACAGTGATCAGGCTGGATGTGAGCTATGAATGCTAACTACTGCGCCATGCTGAAGTGCACTTATTTTTTTTTTTATTATTATTGATTTTACTTAGAAGAAATTAACATCCCATACGATCAAGTCAAACTGAACAAACCAAAATTCAACCTCCACCCAAAGCTCACTATTTGATATTTACAAATTAGATTTTCCTTACTTATGATTTGGCTTTATCCAAGGCAACTTACAGCATTTGAGATATAAGTAGTTACTTTTCTCTTGTTTTTCCACTTGGTGCACAGGCACAGACTTGCTCATGGTTAAACAAGGGTGTCAGTAGTGGGATTAGAACCCTTGACTTTAGGGTTTGAAGTCCAAAGCCTTAACCACTAGACCACACATTGTACACTGACTTCATCGTGTGGACTGTCCCTTCAGCTTTCTTCTATTTTGCATTAGGCTGAATTGAACTTTTTAACCATGGGGGCGCCACTGTGTGGCCATTGAGTGTATTACATATAAACTGAGGCTGAAGGAGTTAACTAATGATGAGGGGTTTTCAGCCTTACATCTACTGAATGGACGCCCACTCACAGACATCTCTTCTCTTTGTTGCCTGGATTAGTAGGACATTGAAGGATGAAGAGTCTACTAATCACCGCTGTGAGTGGTCCGTCTAGGAGGAGGAATGGTGGGGTGGCCAGAAGGTGTGTTTGTCTTTGTTGAATGTAACCTCCATTTAGTTTATCTGAAATCATATTCTCCTAGCTCTTGCACTATTTGTTATTAACATTTAGTTTGGAATGCTTGATTAACATTAATGTGTCAATATTAGTATTTGCATTGAGTGGACGACTCACATGCGCTCATGTCCTGTGTAAGATTATGACATTTGATTGCCAGTTTCACAGGGCACTACAGTTCATTTCTTGTCACCTATGTATGTGCTCTGATCAACCCCGACCATAAAGTCAATTTACACCTATCTTTGATTTCTTTTTAAACAATCCAATTGTGTGCACGAGAGGCTCTGATGTTCATTTAGGTGCTACTCTGATTGAGTGAGTGGTTTTATGCAGATTGTGTTGTATTTGTTCCTGTGTGCAAATTTTTGTTTAATGCTCCATGTTAATTTTCAATTCATTACGCTATGAATGAACTTCCCCAATTACTGACAGCAGACACCAAGTGCACAGAAAATGTCATGCGTAATGCATAGTATTTCATGTAGTTAAATCAATCCTGTGCCGGATTACATTCAGACTTTCCAGGGTTCACTTGGTACCACACTGAGACCACCTTTTCCAAAGGGGCTTGGTATGGTTGTTTTGGTCCACATCAGAGTGCAACTGGAGTGTTCACATCTACCTAAACAAACTGGACTTTCAGGGAAATCACACTAGATTCTGAAAATGAAACAAATGAACAAGGTGAGAAAATGTGTGAATTGTCTGTCTTTACTAAATCCAGTTTGGATTCGTGAAATTAAACAGAAAAGCACTTTTCTAATTCTGTTAGATAAATAACATTTGCATTTATCTTAACATTTTTATTTAGTAAGGAAATATGATGCACATTGTATCAAAGCTTTATTGTTCTTTAGAAATATAGAAATAAACACAATCTGATTTGAGAACTTTTCATATAATTCTACCAGTTGGACATCTGGGCCTGCAGCTTTTCAACTCTGCATTGTTATCTAGACAGCAAGCACACATCCTATATTTTATACATTTTGAATATATTTCTATATATAAACCCTTAATGTGCAGTTCCAGATATTTTCCTTTTCATTTTCTCCAAATTAACAAATCCTTCTTCTTGTTTTTTTGGTTTTAACAAAAGATCTCTTTGATTCATGTTTTTTGATATTTGCTTCATTCTCTCTGACTTTGATTTCTGGGTTTAGTTTTGTTGGCCTCCCATAAATAAAACTGGCACAAATGTTGTTTTATATTCATCTCCTCGTCCTCTGTCATTTAAAAAAAAAGTCTCTCCAGTCTTAAGATAGTAGAGTGTGCTGTCCATTCTAAAGCTGTTGTGCTCCTGTGTGGAGGACTGAAGAGTGATAGGCTGTGCAAACAACACTGATAATCAGGGCTTAAGTAGAAAGAGTCTGTGTGTGTCCATGTGTTAGCGCAATAGTAGGCAATCCCATAACAAATGTAGTGAGCTCCACTAACCCCATGTGACGATGCAGGTTCGAGTCCATGTTCCCATCTGCTGTCCGGGAGCCCTTGAACCCAACACCGTCGATAGTTATAACTGAGATGAGCTAAGCAATGAGGCAACAACATGGCAAGGGGATGGTGAAAAAAGTTTCAAGTGCTTTTATTAAAAATCCAACAAAACAAGGTGATCAAATTAAATCAAGTACAGTGTCTTAAAAACAGTCTTCAATAAATAATCCAATAAAAAAAACGAGTGAAACACGTGGAGGTTAAAATATAGAAAAACAATCTTTAAAAATGAGGTTAAAACAATGCTGGAAGTAGTCCTTTAAAACATTTACAGAGCCCAGTGTATTCGTCTATCTAGTAACTCCCCTGATTCTCTCTATCCTTGCTTTGCAATAGGGGGAGCCACTCTACGTGCAGCTGATCTTCTTTCTTTCATTCACACAGGTCTGGAGGCCTCCCGATCCCTGGCTTCGGTCGTGCACTCAACCCAGAGCCGAGACTTAGCTTCTCTCCAACGGCCGGGACTCTCATGCTGGAGATTATCCTCCCAAATCTAACGACTCCCGCTGTCTTCCACGGCGAGTCACTCCCCTCGTTAGTCACTCCTGCTCCTCTCAAAATGCTCAGCAGGAGCGACCACCATCAACTGCCCTAGGTGTTAGATAAACACCTCGCTAGGGCCCACAGTCCAGCTGTACTCGAGCCTGCTCTCGCTCGTTCGCTCTCCCACACTGGCTTTCTCTCTCCACTTCCTGCTTTCTCCCGCAACCTCCGTCTTTCTTTCTTTCTCTTTCTCTTCCTTTTCCATTTTTCCTTACTAGCCGATTTGCGCTTCTATATATCGAGAGGGCATAGCAAATTAGCAGCCCCAGGAACAATCACGGATGAGGGCACTATCTCACCTGTACGTCTAGGTGAGAAATGGCCACATCGCAAATTGCCCTGAGAACTGCTTCAGCAACACAACTACCACGCCCCCTCACTAAGCCGCGAGCGCGGTGATTATTTATTTAAAACTGGCCTTTGCAGAGAGTTGTGGACCCGCTATACCACACCCCAGAATAATGGAAGGGCTAATGAAACTCTGGTCTGTCCTAGTCACAAAACAGTAAAAGAGCCTGGGAGGTGACGCCAGTCCATCACCAGGTACACTCACATACACACCTAATTAACCAAACACACAGGGATCTGGAAAAGAAACTGGAATATTAAAAGATAAAACTCCACATGGGCAATAGAGGAAAATGAAAATTACACACCATAATGTATTGGGCAATGTTAGTTAATGTGATCCTATACTGAATTAAAATACAATAAATAGAATCAAATATAGTTGACCAGTCAGTTCTGACCTCTAATTTACTCTCTCTCTTCGATATTTACAAACACAATCAGAACTCTATATTCTAGGCAACAGGGACTTGACTCCCATGTCCCTTCTCTGTCTTCAGTTTTGACTGCTGTTCTACATCAGCTTGAGTATAAATTTGAAACCATTAAGCGTGTGCTTTAAATTAGGGCTGGGGGGGGGGTCACCAAATGTTGAGGGATTCCCAGTGTGATGTCAGGATTTTTTTCTCATTTGTGGCCTGATGATGTCTACAATTGAAGGACGGAGGATCATCTGACCACAGGTTTAAAAGGTGGCTGTGTGAGGAGGAATGGCCAGTTTGTGAGCAAGTGTGTGTATAAGTGTGAGGTACCAAGAATGAATTTAATTCCTATGCAGTCTATGGAATTTTCCTTTTGACTCTAAAATTACAAGACAGCCTTTGTAACCGAAAGCATAAAGTCACCTGTTGATGACACTGGTCACCGGTCAAGCCAGTTCAGATGGCGGATTGTCACACTGGAGTTAGGTTTAACCCAAAATCCTGGATAGAGCGGCTCAGTAAAAGAGGTGTCGAACCTGTGCAAGAGGGTCATTGTATCCGAGACGCTATAAAATGACAGAGAGCCAGCGAGATAGTCCAGAAACACACCAATTATGTGACTCTTTGATACTTTGATTGTAGTGAATTTCTTATTGTGATAAAATAAGTAACGGGATTTAGAATACCTAAAACTCCAGGACTTGTCATTGAATCCAATGACACATTCTGTACCTGTGCCTTTCCTTTTTATTCCTTTATATGTCACTCCAATTACAACCCCATCTCCACTCCACTCGACCTCCCAGTACCAACGGGTCCCTGTCAGAGCTTCTCTACACAGAACTTGATACCAGTGGTTAAATCTGTCAGGATGTTCAGGATACGATGACTCTGTCTGCTCACATGTCACCCCCCTTGTCCCTTCAGACAGCCGAAGACGTCTGTTTGCCGTATTGGGGTCCAGGGTGAGTGGACAGGAATCTGAATGGACAGAAAAAGAAAGAAAATGAGTGAAGCAACCAGGTGGCAATACGATTCCTTGTGTGCACCTGAATGGCAGGCTTGAACATTAGAACATTAGAACACTCTGGATGAGAAAAGGCCATTCAGCCCAACAAAGTTCACCAGTCCTCTCCACTTATTTCTTCCAAGAAAACATCAAGTTGAGTTTTGAAAGCCCCTAACGTCTTACTGTCTACCACACTACTTGGTCGCTTATTCCAAGTGTCTATCGTTCTTTGTGTAAAGAAAAACTTCCTAATGTTTGTGCGAAATTTACCCTTAACAAGTTTCCAACTGTGTCCCCGTGTTCTTGATGAACTCATTTTAAAATACAAGTCTCGATCCACTGTACTAATTCCCTTCATAATTTTAAACACTTCAATCATGTCACCTCTTAATCTTCTTTTGCTTAAACTGTAAAGGCTCAGCTCTTTTAATCTTTCCTCATAATTCAACCCCTGTAGCCCTGAATCAGCCTAGTCGCTCTTCTCTGGACCTTTTCTAGTGCTGCTATGTCCTTTTTGTAGCCTTGAGACCAAAACTGCACCCAGGACTCCTGATGAGGCCTCACCAGTGTGTTATACAGCTTGAGCAGAACCTCCTGTGACTTGTACTCCACACATCAAGGCGATATATAACCTGATTGTCTGTTAGCCTTCTTCATGGCTTCTGAAAACTGTCGGGAAGTTGCTAGCTTAGAGTCCACTGTGACTCCTAAGTCCTTCTGATAAGGTGGACTCTCAATTTTCTGACCGCCAATTGTGTATTCAAACCTAATATTTTTACTTTCTATGTGTAATTCTTTACATTTACTGACATTAAATTTCATCTGCCACAAATCTGCCCAATTCTGTATACTATCCAAGTCCTTCTGTGATGATATAACGGATTCCAAATTACTTGCTAATCCACCTATCTTGGTATCATCTACAAACTTAACCAGCTTGTTCCTTATATTCCTATCTAAATCATTTATATATATTAAAAATAGCAGCAGCCCCAGCACTGACCCCCTGCAGGTCACCACTCTTAACATCAGCCAGTTCTGATGAGGTTCCTCGCACCATCACCCTCTGCTTCCTGTGTCTGAGCCAATTCTGCACCCATCTAAAAACATCACCCTGAACTCCCACTTCTTTTAACTTGATGCTCAACCTCTCATGTGGCACCTTATCAAATGCTTTCTGAAAGTTCAGATAAATAATCTCATCTGCTCCACTCTGTTCATATCCTTTTGCTGCCTCCTCATAGAATTCCAGCCTGTTAGTAAAACACGACCTCCGTCTTCTGACCCCACGCTGACTGGTCAGAATAACTCCTGTCCTTGCCATGTGTTGCTCAATCTTATCCTTAATAATTCCTTCCATCAATTTTCCTGTGATGCATGTTATGTTGAGTGGAACACCAACACAGAGGCCATCCACGTGAAATAAATGGTCAGAGTGTAAGGTTGTTTGGGGTTGCATGCCACTCTTTTATGTTCTCTACCATTCTGTAGTAGCCAGTACCATCTTCTATGTACTAATGTGATGAGGAAATGGCATCAGTGCAGGTGACAGCAACAGGCTGAACAAACCAATTAAAAAGGGTGGCTCAGTCCTCTGGGTCAGGCTGGCCTCACTGGAAAAAGTGGTGGAGCAGATGGTCACTCAGGCAGCAGCTTACCATTCTGGACAATTTCACTGATCATCTATATGTGCTGCAGGCCTAACAGGGAAGTTCCTTCAGTTCCTTCAATCTGAGACATTTGTATTTCTCCAAGCAGGGCCATGTGAGGCTATTGCTAGATAAACTGTCCATGTTAATGACTAGGAGAAGGAGGATAGATAGATAGATAGATAGATAGATAGATAGATAGATAGATACATACATACATACATACATACATACATACATACATACATACATACATACATACATACATACATTTTAAGAGGTAATTTCTACTTCTCAGATTCTGCAGGATACGCCCTGGATTGTCAGCCCCTGAGGAGAGGAAATAAAATTCAAATGTGAACCCTGAGCACTTGTGATATGCAGCACAGATTCTTCTCCCACTATGGGGTGTCTCTGAGATCATTGAGAAGGACACCTGAGGACACACAACTCACCAGTCTCAGTGGTCTTCACAAACTCCCAGCCTTTGATCTCCTCCAGGCTCCTCTTCAGGTAAGAAAGGTCCTTCCTCAGCGTCTCAGGGAGGAAGTCTCTATTAAGAATGCTGTTGGATGAATGTCCACCTTCAGGAGGAGCACAGAGAGATGAGAACTTCTGTGTGAGGAGAGCATAGGAGACAAAGACAAGGGTGTGACGAGAAGGCTCTTATGTTTTAGCCAGGGTTCTTTTACTGGCTTATGTTTCTATTTCTTTCCCTTGCCTTTTTCATTCATTTTTCACTTTGATTAATTTATTATGAGTTTTTTTTTGTCAACATTGCTCTGTTCATTAATTATTTAGTTGCTATATTTCACATATTCCTATTTTTAATTATGTTTTACAATTGTTAATGTTCTATTTCCTTAAATGTATTTCTGTTCCTTGTGTTTTGGGTGTCAGACCCCAAGAGGCAGGACCACCCCTTGCATAGGAATTACCCCGTCCCATAAAAAGAAGGCTGAGACGAGATGTGGAGTCCTTTGCGATTCATTGAAGTGCTTCAGTGGAGTTCTGATTTCAGTTCATGAGTGTTGCTGTTTCATTGGATTTTCTGTTTTTCTCTACTCTTTTACTTCTATCCTAGGATTATGATTTAATATATTGTACTGGGAATTAATTTCAGTTTGCCCATTTGGCAACTCTTTTTCTCTCCTTTATTTGCCCTTTTTAACGTTTTGCTATATTTTACTTTAATAAATCTTCCTTTTTAAAAAAAGATATTCTTTGTAATCTATCTCTTTTCAAATCTGAGATTTATGGCAATCCTCTCCCTTTTGGTGCATTTTGATTCTGTTTTGCTACTTTGCTTAAATATCTTTGAACTTTTGAGGCCAAAGCCCCTTTAGTCAGGAAGAAGCCAGCAGTTTAGTAGGCTGAAGAGTAAAGAACCTTTCCTGGACAGGCTACTTTAAATTGTGGCATGCTTTGTGGTAATATTCTGGGGTCTCACACCACTTGGAACATTTTGTGTGCTGCATGCACAACAGAGGCCTGCTGGTATCCTTTAGATCAGCCCTCTCACCTGTAAAAAGTGGATGTGGTCCTCTGTCTGCGAAAGATCATCCAGCTCGGTGTCTCTCGTCTTCAGCTCCTCGATCTCCTTCTTTAGTTGCTCCATGAGCTCGTCAGCCTTTCTCATTTCTCTCCTCTTGTAATCTCTAATGACCTCAGTGACCTCTGACCTCAGCCTCTCAAGAAACTCAAGTACCGATTTGAAGGTCTCCTCGTGTTCCTGCACCTCCTTCTCTGCAGAGCTCTGATTAGAAGAAAACAGAAATTCATTTTGAGCCAATTGAGCTTTTAGGGGAGATGCAAAGTGTGGAGACACCATGTCAAGAAAACGAGCAAACATTTCTAAGAACTGCTATGGGTCAGCAAATGAATAGCAACTCTGAAGGCCTAAGAGATCACACTGGATCTTCTCATTTAGATAATTTGGAGATTAAACAATGGTGGGCCAAGAACTGAGAAAGACCTTTAGTGCGACTTGAGCAGGTCCACAAAACCACAGGGATAAGCGTGTCTGCTGTGGGCAGCAACTGAGGAGAACAAAGATGTGGTTGTGTTTCAGGCAGGGATCTCAAACTCATGTCTTAGGTCTGTTTTGTGCATTTTTGATTCTTTTATTTATGTTTAACTTTAACTTTTGTTGTTCATTTGTATTATTCTTTGTTTTTGATGGTCTCTATGTGTGTAAGCTCCCTGAGTTATAAACATTTGTTTTATTTGTTTGTGGTCCCCCAAGGGGTGAGGCCACCTGTTAGAAGTTGGCCTCTGCCTTATAAATCCTTAGGGTCTCCCAAAGTTTCTTAAAGAAACTTCCTTAACACGAATCACACCAGGCAGTATGTAAAACTACTAGTATGTAAAACCAGGCTGAATGTTTTTATAATATTTTTGTGAAACGACATCACAATTTCACGCCTAAAAATACACTCGTGTTCTGTGATCATTTCTGTGAAGCGATGCCAGCTTTTAACACATCCATCCATCTATCCAACCATCCATGTGTGCCGTGGTTTCCTCCATGTGTTCTGATTTCCTTCCACACTCCAAAGACATCCGGCTTCGGTGGAGCAGTGGTACTAAACTGGCAGTGATATGAGCGTGTGGCACACAATGGCAGTGCGCACAGTGCCTGCTGGAATAGACACCAGCTTCACCACGACCCTGCTCTCGATAAGCAGGTTGTTAAAAAGCGATGGATGGTTGGTAAGTACACCCAGGACCTAAACCTCGATCCCCTTTTTTGTGAGGCACTGCACCACCATGATTCCCCGGTTTAAAATTCAGTCAGTAAGTCAGTCATCGTCCAACCCGCTATATCCTAACACAGGGTCATGGGGGTCTGCTGGAGCCAATCCCAGCCAACACAGGGTGCAAGGCAGGAACAAATCCGAGGCAGGACGCCAGCCCACCGCAGCCCCGTTTAACACTTATACTATAATATTTCCATCAGACAATTTTATACTTTAAAACTTATCTTGTCATGTTTGATGACTTAAGATGCTTTTGACATTCTATCGACAAATGCTGCAACAAAATCTAATAATAAAAAAATAATGGCGTATGTGTGCTTTTAAAAAAATCAGGCAGTGAAACCTAACAAAGAAATGAATGCACTGAACATCCACATCACTTCCATTTCTAACTAAAGGAGGACCTTCCAG
>JANRMT010049829.1:5277113-5287436 GCA_026402145.1 Polypterus bichir lapradei
AAGAGGGTCCGACTGCAGACCTTTAGCAGCAGGCCCATCTGTGGCTCCTTTAGCCATAGGACCCTGTGACTCCATTTGGGGTCTAAAAGTGTGTGATGATGCGGGTTCGCTCCATGCTCCCATGCAGCTTCAGGGGGCTCTTGAACCTGACACCGTTGGTAATGTCCCGGATGAGCTTGGCAGTGAGGCACAACAAAATGGAGCAAGGGGATGGTGTAAAAAAGTGCCAAGTGCTTTTATATAAATCAACAACAAAACAAGTGTCCAAACAAGTACAGTGCATCAAAATCATTACATAAATAAATAATCCATAAAAATAAGTGCTGAGTGGAGGTTAAAACAATAAATAAATCCTTTAATACGATGAGGTTAAAATAACGGCTGGAAGCAGTCCCTTTAAAAATACAAAGCCAGGTGTCTTCCTTTACCTGGCAGCTCCCCTGCTTCTTCCATCTGGGCCCCGCAACAGGACAGTCGCCCTACCAGCAGCTGACCTTCTCTCTGCTCATCTGGTCTGGAGGCTTCCTGATCCCTGGCTTTGGGTTAGCACTCTCCAGACCGAGACTTGGCTTTCAAACCAACTGGCAGGACGCTCACGTTGGTGTTCTCCTTCCAAGCCTCCCGACTCCCGCTATCTTCTCGGCCTTACGTGGTCAGCCGTCCTTCATCACCGGTCACTCCAACTCCTTGATCACTCAGCTGAAGCGACTGTTTCCTTCTGCCCCACCGAGTGTCGGCCAAACACTCTTTTCAGGGGCACACTTCCAGCTGCCCATGAGAGCTCAGTCTCTTGTTTGCTCACACAGGCTCTCTCTCCTCGCTGCTTCCTGCAACCTCCGTTTCTTTTTACTTCATTTTTCTCTCTTCCTCCTCCACTAGCCACCTTGCACTTCTCTTAAATCACGGGGACGTGGATCAATCAATCAATCAATCAACATTTATTTATATAGCACATTTTCATACAAAAAAATGTAGCTCAAAGTGCTTTACAAAATGAATAGAAAAATAAAAGACACAATAAAAAAATAAACATAAGTCAACATTAATTAACATAGGATAAGTAATGTCCGATGGCCAGGGTGGACAGAAAAAACAAAAAAAAAAAACTCCAAAAGCTGGAGAAAAAATAATAAAATCTGTAGGGTTTCCAGACCAAGAGACCGCCCAGTCCCCTCAGCTGTGGCAATCAGTGGCTCCCAGGAACTATTATGGATGCGGATGACTCCTCACCTGTGCACTTCAGCAAGGACCGCCTGCATCACAAATTATCCCAGGAACCACTTCAGCCACACACCACCACGCGAGTGCGGCGATTATTTATTTAAAACTGGCCCTTTTAGCATGAGCTGTGGACCCGCTACACCACAAAGTGACAATGACGCAGGTCTGGAAGGTCCTCCTTCAGTTAGAAATGGAAGTGATGTGGATGTTCAGTGCATTCATTTCTTTGTTAGGTTTCATTGCCTGACCTTTTTAAAAGCACACATACGCCATTATTTTTAATTGTTAGATTTTTTTGCAGCATTTGTCGATCGCATGTCAAAAGCATCTTAAGTCACCAAACATGACAAGATAAGTTTTAAAGTATAACACTGTCTGATATAAATATTATAGTATAAGTGTTAAACGGGGCTGCGGTGAGCTGGCGCCCTGCCCGGGTTTGTTCCTGCCTTGCACCCTGTGTTAGGATTGGCTCCAGCAGCCCCCCGTGACTCTGTGTTAGGATATAGCGGGTTGGACGATGACTGACTGACTGACTGAATGTTAAACCGGGGAATCATAGTGGTGCAGTGCCTCATAAAAAAGGGGATTGAGGTTTAGGTCCTGGGTGTACTTACCAACCATCCATCGCTTTTTAACAACCTGCTTATCGAGAGCAGGGTCGTGGTGAAGCTGGTGTCTATTCCAGCAGGCACTGTGCGCACTGCCATTGTGTGCCACACGCTCATATCACTGCCAGTTTAATACCACCGCTCCACCGAAACCAGATGTCTTTGGAGTGTGGAAGGAAATCAAAACACATGGAGAAACCACGGCACACAAGGATGGTTGAACAGATGGATGGATGTGTTAAAGGCTGGCATCGCTTCATGGAAATGATGACAGAACATGAGTGTTTTATTAGGCGTGGAATTGTGACGTCGTCTCACAAAAATATTATAAAACATTCAGCCTGGGAGTAGTTTTACATACTGCCTGATGTGATTCGTGTTAAGGAAATGTCTAAGAAAGTTTGGGAGACCCTAAGGATTTATATGGCAGAGGGCAACTTCTAACAGGTGGCCTCACCTCTTGTGGGACCACAAATAAAAAAAAACACACAGATATAACGCAAGGAGTGTACATACATAGAGATCATCAGAAACAAAGAATAATAAAAATGAACAACAAAAGTAAAAGTTAAACATAAATAAAAGAATCAAAAATGCACAAAACAGACCTAAGACATAAGTTTGAGATCCCTGCCTGAAACACAATCACGTCTTTGTTCTCCTCAGATGCTGCCCACCGCAGATGTTTATCCCTGTGGTTTTGTGAACCTGCTTAAGTCACACTAAGTGTCTCTCTCAATTCACAGCCCATCATTGTTTAATCTTCAAATTATCTAACTGAGACGCTCCAGTGTGATCTCTTAGGCCTTGAGAGTTGCTGCTCATTTGCTGACCCAAAGCCGTTCTTAGCAAAGGTTGCTCTTTTTCTTGTCATGGAGTCTCCACATTTTGCAGCTCCTCTAAAAGCTCAATTGGCTCAAAATGAATTTCTGTTTTCTTCTAATCAGAGTTCTGCAGAGAAGGAGGTGCAGGAACACGAGGAGACCTTCAACTCGGTACTTCAGTTTCTTGAGAGGCTGAGGTCAGAGGTCACTGAGTTCATTAGAGATTACAAGAGGAGAGAAATGAGAAAGGCTGACGAGCTCATGGAGCGACTAAAGAAGGAGATCGAGGAGCTGAAGACGAGAGACACCGAGCTGGACGAGCTTTCGCAGACAGAGGACCACATCCACTTTTTACAGGTGAGAGGGCTGATCAAAATGTTCCAAGTGGTGTGAGACCCCAGAATATTACCACAAAGCAGGCCACAATTCAAAGCAGACTGTCCAGGAAAGGTTCTTTACTCTTCAGCCTACTAAACTGCTGGCTTCGTCCTGACCAAAGGGGCTTTGGCTTCGAAAGTTCAAAAATATTTAAGCAAAGTAGCAAAACAGAATCAAAATGCCCCAAAAGGGAGAGGATTGCCATAAATCTCAGGTTTGAAAAGAGATAGATTACAAAGAATATTTTTTTAAAAAGGAAGATTTATTAAAATTAAACATAACAATTTATTAAAATAAAATATAACAATCACTCTATTTAAAAAAAAAATCCTGGAGAGAAACACTAGAGATCTTCACGTTAAGATCATGGAAGACACTTAAAAGACCCGCGAGACGAAAGATATTGGCCACGGAGCGTCTCGCGGGGACCTTAAACATGAGACTTTGTGGCAAGAGATTGACCAGGACCATCTCGCGATGACGCAGAACATGAGATTCTTGTAAGACACGCCCTGCTTATAACCAAATATCAATTAAGACCACGGGCAGCAAAACACTCAGTCGTATAAACTAAGGCTTTGTGCACACACACATCCAGGGTCTCAGCGCATATAAAGCTTATAAGGACAATACGTTATAAATGAAACGTCGACGACTAAGCAAAGAAGAAAGCAGCGCAGAGAAAAGAGACTCAAAAGAGTTGGAGAGAAAAAAGAGCAAAAAAGAAAAAGAATAATCTAGGTGCAAATTCAAAAACTAAGGAAAGTATTTATCAGCCCGGAACAAGGTGAATTGAAACAATGCATGTCCAATTGAGCTCAGAATTAAAAGACAAAGTAAAAGACAAAGTAGAACTTCATAAAGATGTTCACAAACGTTGGCGCTATACACATCCAGAGCAGGTCAGAGATTATTAAAGCAGTGGAATTCGAAAGGCTCAAAAAAACCCAACATTGGCACGATACACATGTGGAGAACGTTAAAGAATATGAAAGGAGGAAAATTAGAAAGTATAAAAAAAGAAAGTAAAGATCGCAGGAGCGCAAACAAATGGAAACTATTACTCGAAAAAGGGAAAATAATCACCACGGACCAGGTGTTATTGAAAAAAAAGCAGGAGTAGAAAACAAAGTAAAACATTATAGAGAGGTTAAAAAACAAGGGGGCCAAACACATGCAGAGCAGGTTAGAGAAAATGAAAACTGGAATTCAAAAGACTCGGAAAAAAATAAAGGTGTGAAACACATGCAGAGCAAAATACAGAATACGAAAGCAGAAAAAAACGACTGTCAAAAAAAAAAAAGTAAAGATCGCATTAGCACAAAAAAAGAGAGATTATTACTTTGAGGAATAACGAAAAGGCGAGTAGAGATCGAATATATGGACACAGGTGATATGTCAGAAGTATGTAAATATTGTAAGACTTTGAAGTTTAAGACAGAGAATTTCAAAAACGGAGTTTACCTCACATGCATTTATTGCTTACTTTGCAAAAAAAATTATGAACTGCTGATGATGTCGATCGTTTTGTCTGTGCTGAAATTCCAAACAGAGAAACCAATCCTGAATTATGGTACAAAGTCATTAAACACGTCTAACTGACTTCATTAAAAAGATTTAGCACAGGACTCAAAAAATTCTAAATATTGTTTTTACAGAAATTCTGAAATAAAAGTGAAACTAATGAAACAACAACAATTCAAAGGAAAAAAAAAATCTTAAAAGTGTGTATCCGGAAAACCAAACACAGGGGTTGGTGAGCGACGCAAGCAGGGGGCAAAGCCCCCTAGTTTATTAAAATAAAATATAACAAAATGTTAAAAAGGGCGGCACAGTGGCTCAGTGGTAGCGCTGCTGCCTCACAGTTAGGAGATCCAGGTTCGCTTCCCGGGTCCTCCCTGTGTGGAGTTTGCATGTTCTCCTCGTGTCTGCGTGGGTTTCCTCCGAGTACTCCGGTTTCCTCCCACAGTCCAAAGACATGCAGGTTAGGTGGATTGGCGATTCTAAATTGTCCTTGGTTTGTGTGTGTCCTGCGGTGGGTTGGCACCCTGCCCGGGATTGGTTCCTGCCTTGCGCCCTGTGTTGGTTGGGATTGGCTCCAGCAGACTCCTGTGTTCGGATTCAGTGGGTTGGAAAATGGATGGATGGATGTTAAAAAGTGCAAAAAGGATAGAAAAGGAGTTGCCAAATGGACAAACTGAAATCAGTTCCCAGTACAATATATTAAATCATAATCCTAGGATAGAAATAAAAGAGTAGAAAAAAAACAGAAAATCCAATGAAAACAGCAACACATATGAGCTGAAATCAGAACTCCACTGAAGCACTTCAATGAATCGCAAGGGACTCCATGTCTCATCTCAGCCTTCCTTTTATGGGACGGGGCAATCACTATGCAAGGGGTGGTCCTGCCTCTTGGGGTCTGACACCCAAAACACAAGAAACAGAAATACATTTAAGGAAATAGAACATTAACAATTCTAAACATAATTAAAAATAGTAATACGTGAAATATAGCAACTAAATAGTAAATGAACAGAGCAATGTTGACAAAAAAACTCATAATAAATTAATTAAAGTGAAAAATGAATAAAAGAGGCAAGGGAAGGAAAAAGAAACATAAGCCAGTAAAAGAACCCTGGCTAAAACATAAGAGCCTTCTCGTCACACCCTTGTCTTTGTCTCCTATGCTCTCCTCACACAGAAGTTCCCATCTCAATGTGCTCCTCCTGAAGGTGGACATTCATCCAACAGCACTCTTAACAGAGACTTCCTACCTGAGACTTTGAGGAAGGACCTTTCTTACCTGAAGAGGAGTCTGGAGGAGATCAAAGGCTGGGAGTTTGTGAAGACCACTGAGACCGGTGAGTTGTGTGTCCTCAGGTGTCCTTCTCAATGATCTCAGAGACACTCGGTAGTGGGAGTAGACTCTGTGCTGCATGTCACAAGTGGTCAGGGTTCACATTTGAATTTCTTTTCTTCTCCTCAGGGGCTGACAATCCAGGCCGTATCCTGCAGAATCTGAGAAGTAGAAATTACCTCTTAAAATGTAAGGCGTTTTCTTGTTTTCTTGAACTTAAATAATCAAAACAGAAAGTGTTAATTTCTGTGTCTGAGTGGAGCCTGGCAATGTAACAAGGTTAAAGGGACTTACTTGTGGGTTATACTTTTGATCAGAGTTCACCAGATGGCATTGTCACACACTCGCCCTACTCAGGTGATTTAAAGCTGCTCTTCATTATGAAAAGTTGGTGAGGCAGAGAAGAAACAAGATGGCATCTTAATGGAGGCAGGGGTGAGGTGACCTCAGAAAGGAGCAGCAGACTGAGTCTTCTGTGGAGTAAAGAAATAGAAGGACAGATGTGACTATGAGATAGATAGATAGATAGATAGATAGATAGATAGATAGATAGATAGATAGATAGATAGATAGATAGATAGATAGATAGATAGATAGATAGATAGATAGATAGATAGATAGATCTTCAAAATGTTTCCTAGACCAGCTCAATATTATTCAGCACAGGGGGAAGAAGACCACAACTGCCATCAAGTGACTCATTATAGAGCCTGATGGCCAATAGAAGGGATTAATTAATTAGTTGCATTTATATAGTGACAGTAGGAAATCACTTCAGCCACCACCGACGTGTAGCTTCTTCCTGGATGATGTGACGGCAGCCATTCTATGCTCAGCACACACTAGCTATTAGCTAATAACAAATAACAACCCCCCCAAAAACACAAATGAGAACTTCTGTCTTGGATAAGGGAGAGCTGTTGTGGTTTGTAGGTGGCAGTAAAATGACAAGTCCTGTCCAGATGGACCACAGGTTGTTTTGTTCAGAAAAGGAGCATTCTGATAGAAGTTTCGTCTATCCATAGTAGCCTGGTTGAGGTCACCAGCACTCAGAATGGCTCTTTTTTACAGTATTGATAACAGGGTGAATTATTACTATTTCTGAGTTTAAAATAAACATCAACCTGATGATGCAGCCTTCTCCTAAGCAGTAACATGGACAATTTCGACAGGTCCAACCTCACATGACCCTGCTTGGAGCAAAACAGTTGTCTCAGATTGAAGGATCTCCTCTGTTTAGCGTATATAATGGATGAGTGAAACTGTCCAGAATAGTAAGCTGCTGCCTGAGTGACCATGTACCCCACCACTTTCTCCAGTGAGTCCAACCTGACACAGAGGACTGAGCCACCCTTTTAAATTTGTTTGTTCAGCCTAGTGTCATCATCTGCACCAATGACATTTCCCCATCACACTAGTACGTTGAAGACGGCACTGGCCACTGGTAGAAAACATGTAAGAATGGCATTCAGACACCAAACGGCCTGAACCTCCTAAGTAAAGAAAGGCCCCTCTGACCCTCCTTGTACACAGATAGCCACTCTGTTGGTACTCCACTCAAGCTTACCATTCAAATACATGCAATAGAATTTACCTGCTGTCCCTGTTACTGGTGCCATGACAGTGTAAGTCTCAGGTGTTTTATTGTCATCTGATTTCTTTACTCATTTTCTTTCTTTTTCTGTCCATTCAGACTCCTGTCCACTCACGCTGGACCCCAACACGGCAAACAGACATCTCCGCCTGTCTGAAGGGACAAGGAGGGTGACATGTGAGGAGGCAATATCACTGTATCCTGAACATCCTGACAGATTTGACCATTGGCAACAAGTTCTGTGCAGAGAAGCTCTGACAGGGGCTCGTTGGTACTGGGAGGTTGAGTGGAGTGGAGATGAGGTTATAATTGGAGTGACATATAAAGGAATTGAACGGAAAGGCACAGGTACAGAATGTCTCCTTGGATTCAATGACAAGTCCTGGAGTTGTAGGTTTTTTAATTCCCGTTACTTATTTTATCACAATAAAATGTCTACTACAACCAAAGTACCCAAGAGTCACACAATCGGTGTGTTTCTGGACTGTCCCACTGGTTCTTTGTCATTTTATAGTATCTCAGACACAATGACCCTCCTGCGTAGGTTTAAGACCACCTTCACTGAGCCACTCCGTCCAGGGTTTTGGGTTAAACTTAACTCCAGTGTGACAATCTGCTCTCTGAACCGGCTTGACCGGTGACCACTGTCATTGACAGGTGACTTAATGCCTTCTGTCACAAAGGCCATCTTGTAAATTTAGATTCAAAAGGAAAATTCCATATTCTGTGTAGAAATTAATTTCAGTCTTGGTGTCTCCCTCTCTCTCTCTCCCACACACACACACACACACACACACACACACACACACACTGTTCACTCACTGGCCACCCTTCCATTCCTCCTCCTAGAGTCACATTGGACATCTCTGGTCAGCCAAGCCTCAGTCTTTCAATTGTAGTCATCATTAACCAACCAATGAGAAAAAAATCCTGACATCACACTGAAATAAACTCAACATCTGGTGACTCCCAAGCCCTAATTTAAGATCACTATTCTTAATGACCAGATGGTGGCGCTTTCAAAATTAAACTCAACCCGATGTAGAATAGCAGTCAAAACTGTAGACTCAGAAGGGACATTGAGGTCATGTCCTTGTTGTATGGAATATTAAATCCTGATCACGTTTGTAATTATTGAAGAGTGAATGCAAATTACATATCAGAACTGACTGGTAAATCTACAGTATTTGATTCTATTTATTTTATTTTAATTCAGTCTAGGAACACAGTGGTTAACACTGCTGCCTCATACCTTCAAGAACTTGGGGTCCAATCCCGGCCTAGCCATAAGTCTGTGTGTAATTTCCATTTTCCTCAAGTGCCAATGTGGAGTTTAATCTCCTAAGACTCCAGTTTCTGTCTCAGATCCCATAATTCTGTGTGTCTGGTTAATTAGGTGTATATGTGAGTGCATCCTGTGATGAAGTGGCATCACCTCCCAGGTAGATTTCCTGTTTTGTGACTGGGATAGATTGGTGCGTCTCATGACCCTGCTTCTTATTCTGAGGTTAGTGGATTCACCGCATTGGTTATGGGATGGCCTACTATTGCACATTAAGCTTAACAAGTAAGCCCTGATTATCAGTGATGCTTGCACAGCCTATCACTCTTCAGTCCTTCACATTAGGGACTCAACAGCGTTTTAATGCACAACACACTCTGCTGTATTTTTTTTATCCTATAAATAACCATATACAATTTCTTGTATTTTGAATTTGTCATTTTTCACCTACCCCAAGTTACTCTTCACGTACAAACAGAGAGATTTTAAATGAGAGAGGACCAGGAAGTGAATGTGTGACAACATTTGTGCCAGTTTTGTTCACGGGAGGTCAAAAAAACTAAACCTAGGAGTCAAAATCTTACAGAATGAAGCAACAGTTAAAAACCAGGAATCAAGGAAATCTTTCGTTAAAACCAAAAAACAAACAAGAGCAAGGATTTCTTAAGAGGGAAGCAATCAAAAAGAAAATGTTTAGAACAGTAAATTAAGGGTTTATATTTAGAACTATTTTCAAAATGTGAAAAATATAGGATGTGTGCATGCTGACTAGATAACAATGCAGAGTGGAAAAGGCTGCAGGCCCAGATGTCCAACCAGTAGAATTATATGAAAAGTTCTCAACACAGATACAGTCTTTATTGTTATTAATGCTTGCAGAAATAATAAAAATAATATTCTTCAAAAAACTTTTTACTCAGTGTCTAGTTCTGTTTTTTGAAGAAGAATAAAGCTTTGATACAATTTGCATCATAAAGACCAACTTCCTTACTAAATAATGACTATAAGATAATTGCAAATGTCATTTATCTGAAATAATCCAGAAAATGCTTTCCTGTGTAATTTCAAAAAACCAGACTGGATTTAGTAAAGACAGACACTTCATGCGTTTCCACACCTTTTTTTTGTTTAGATAAGTTTTTTTTTAATCTCTGTTGCAATTTCCCTGAAAGTCCAGTTTGTTTAGGTAGGTAGGTAGATGTGAACACACCAGTCACACTCTGGTGCAGACCAAAGCAACCATACTGAGACCCTTTGGAAATGGTGGTCTCAGTGTGGTACCAAGTGAACCCTGGAAAGTCTGAATGTGATCCACCATGGGGTTGATTTAACTACATGAGTTCTGTGTGACATTTTGTGTGCCCTGAGTGTCTGCTGAGTGCCTACTGATGGTAATTGGGGAATCTCATTCATACCATAATGAGTCGAGAATTAACATGGATCATTAAAAATAATAAAAAGTAAAAATAAAAGCACACAAGAACAAATATAACACAATACACATACAACAATTCACTCAATCAGAGCAACATCTAAAGGAGTCTCAGGGCCTC
>JANRMT010049829.1:5340093-5354756 GCA_026402145.1 Polypterus bichir lapradei
TACTAATCATTCCTCATCTCTGTCTACTGATTATACTTCTAAATCTTCAGTTTATTTCCCTAAATCTAACCCCACTACACCAACTTATATTGCTGAAGTAATATCTAAATTAAATCAATTTACCTGCCACCGAGATCCTATCCCTACTTTACTGATGAAGGCTTGCACTGACAAACTTTCTGCCCCCATTTCTCACTTTATCAACTGTAGTTTGCGCACACGAGTTGCTCCAAGTGATTTAAAAACTGCTGCTGTAACCCCTGTTTTAAAAAAAACCAGGCTCGATCCCTTACAGCTAAAATTGTACTGCCCAATTTCTAATCTTCCATTTATGACTAAGATCTTAGAAAAGGTTGTCGCTGCTCAACCCAATGATTATTTAAATTTACAAAACCTGCTTGAGCCTTTTCAATCAGGACTCAGAGCCCTGCATAGCACTGAAACTGCTTGACTTAAGGTAGCCAATGACTTACTGATAACCACAGATTCTGGGATGGCCGCTATTCTAGTTCTCCTTGATGTTTGATACAGTTAACCAGGACATTTTACTGTCCCGACTCTCAGCTATTGGTATCTCTGGTCCCGCTCTTTCTTGGTTCACATCATACCTCAGTGATCACCAGTATTTCATCTTCATTGAGGAATCCAAATCTGCCGCTACTTCATTCACACACGGTATCCCTCAAGGGTCAGCTCTTGGTCCAATATTCTTCAACATCTCTCTGCTCCCATTAGATGAGATTACTCGTCGGTGTGGTCTGAGCTTCCACTGCTATGCCGATGACACACAACTTTATTTAAGTGTTGATGGAACTGCAATATCTCCACCTGTTGCACTGACTGACTGCATTTGGGAAATCAATCATTGGATGACGGATAATTTTTTACAACTCAATCCTGATAAAACAGAAATCTTATTAGTTGGCACCAAATCTGCCCTCTCTACCCTTCGTGGGCTAACAATTGACATTGATGGGATCCTGGTTCAACCCTCAGCATCAGTCCGTAATTTGGGTGTCATCTTTGATCAACTTCTTACTTTTCAATCACACATCAGCTCAATAGTGCAGATGGCCTTTTTTCATCTCTGCAGCATTGCTCATCTGCATTCTTTTCTCAGTGTGAAAGATACTGAGTCACTCATTCACGCCTTCATCACTACCCGGCTGGACTACAGTATTGCAATGCTTTGTTTTATGGCCTCCCGACTAAATATATCAACAGATTACAATATGTTCAGAATCCTGCTGCTCGCTTACTTACACACACTAAAAATCTGCTCACATCACTCCTGTCCTCTGAGTTACATTGGTTAACAGTTTCTTCAAGAATCAAATATAAAATGATCCTTCTCACTTTTAAAGCCTTTCATGGTTTAGTCCCTCATTATCTGTCTGAGCTGCTGCTTCCTTACACTCCTGCCTGTGCATTACAATCATCGGACGCTAACTTACTCAACGTACCTAAATACAGGTTAATAACTATGGGGGGCAGAGCTTTCAGAGCGATAGCCCCTAAACCTTGGAATTCTCTCCCTCTCAGACTTCACATGGAAAAGTCTATTATTAATTTCAAACATCTGTTAAAAACACATCTCTTCAATGAGTATTATTCTTCTTCGTGTATGTAATTTCTATTGTCTTGTATTGAATTGTAAAGTGTCCTTGAGTGTATGAAAGGTGCTACATAAATAAAAACGTATTATTATTATTATAAGTTTTGAGATCTGGGAATTCTACTCAATAATCGAGGTACTGGAGAGTGGTGACATGTCACACATCGATTAGCACATGAAAATATGAATTAACGGGTACCATGTGACAGTTCACCGACAAAAGCGCGATAGACATATGCGCCTCGACAAAACCGCAACAGACAAATGAGCGCCAACAAACCCGCTAAATGGTTTTCGACAAATGCGCGCCGACAAAATCACCTTTCACGTCTACCTGACCCTTTTCCTTTATCACAAGCGTGTTTTGACATCTTTCAGGTAAAGCAGAGAGACGTTTCGAGATCAGGTAGTTCTTCTTCCTAACATGGCACCAGCGAGTGGCGATTAGCACAACTGACTCAGTCTTTCACATGACAGTAGTGACCCTGTGAATCTACATATTAAGGTCAACTCTTTTTTGTGTGCCGTGTTATCTCATCTCCTCGTCTCCTTCTCTAATACGTTTCAAGCCATTTTGGGATTAGGTCACCTCCGTCAGGGTCATTTCAGGGTAATTCTCTCTCTCTCTGTCATGCTAAGGTGATTATCTGACTCATCCGGGTGGTGGGATCTCTATAAGAAGCTAGGAATGTGATGGTGGTCAACATCTTCATGTTAGCTAAGAAAAACTGAAAAGCATTTGTGGACAAATAAGAACAGGACTGGAGAACTCATCCAAATGTCCATTTCAAGAGTCCATTGCAAACTAATTCAAGGCTCACAGTGACCTGCAGTCTACCCTGGTCACCAGGGAAGAGACAGCATGGGATGGGATGCCAGTCCATCAAAGGGGACTCTCATGCACACACCCATTAAACCTAAAACAAAGGAAATTGGGATCTCGGAGGGAAATTGGAGGACTCAGAGGAAAAAGCCACATGGACAATAGGAGAACGTGGAAATTTCACACAGACAATGACTTGACCTGGACTTAAAGTCAGTGACGTGGGGCTGCTAACCAATGTGCCTTTGTATTCAGTTACCTGGGTGGCCATTCAGACTTCTGCATAGAAATGACATACGGATTTCAGCGCAATCTATTGAATTTTCATCTTCATCTTAACCTGTCTGTGTGATCGGAGGCCTGCAGATGACGCCTATCACTGGTCAGACTGGTACAGAGGACAGATTGTCACACTGGAGTTTTCTCCAACCCAAAACCCTGGGTAGAGCGGCTCAGTGAAGGAGGTGTTGAACCTGTGCAGGAGGGTCATGGTGTCTGAGATGCTATAAAAGGACAGAGTGCCAGCCGGATAGTCCAGATAGATGCCTATTTTGTGACTGGAGGGGGCACTAATTTCAGTCTTCTTCTTATTGTGCCACACAGAATAACCGTACTGAGAGCAGGACAAAATCCATGATTTCACACTGAAACCAAGGCGGCACTCGTAACCCCAGCCTTTCCTTTCTATTCCTTTATAAGCAACTCCAATCTCTGCCTTTTCGCCCATCCACTCAACCTCCCAGTAACAACGAGTCCCACTTAGAGCCTCTCTGCATAGAACCTGGGACCACCAGTCAAATCTGTCAGGATAATCAAGACATGGGGACACCGTATCCTCAAATGTCACCTTCTCGTTCTTTTCCGACAGGCGAAGCCATTGATTTGCTGTGGTGGGGTCCAGGGTGAGTGGACAGGAGTCTGAAAGGAGAGACAAGAAAACCAGTGAGGAAATCAGCTGTCACTCAGTGTGCTTACAAGCCGGGATAAGGCGAGTGACCCGGTTAAGGCAGAAACCTTAATTTACAGGCACCAGTAGTCTTCTGGAGTTCTCCTTTGTAAAACTGTAGAGAAAACAGTTAAACGTCACCTTCAGTCACCATGCATTCAAAGCCCATCATGGAGCCTGTGATCATTTTCTTGCGCTTTACAAATAATTAGCCCCTCACGAGCTGTAAAGTAAATACCATCCATTACAAAGTATAACAGAAATAAGGTACGATGGAAATTCTGAATAAGTAGCCGACTTCAGCACCATCGTGACCTGAGCCCCCAAAGATGCGACATAGGGACACTGGCCCCTGCATCACCCAGTCACACTGTTTCAAATGCATGGATGAAAACTAAACAGACATTTTATTTAGAGGTTTCCTTCAGTGGATTGCATGCAGTACGCTCTTTTCTGTTTGGCTGTGCAACTGAACCCTGCGAAGGACTGGAATACCCGATCCGTGTGCTTCGTGCTTTACACTCAGTGCTGCTGGGATAAGAAAAATACCTTATTGATGTTAAAATACTACAGTAGTAAGGATTGCGTACTATCCAGTAGTATTACTTATCAGTTTTAAAAGCAATCGGACTACATAACAACCTTACATTTAACGTGTTACACCAACACTCTTCCCGAGATTGTGCTGCTGAGCATTATGTTCAGATCATTGACATAGATTTCTGATATATTGAGACAAATTATTTCAAATAAGATAAGCAATAATGCAATTACCCGAGCGTTTGACTTGGCAGATTTATCTTTGTGGACAATTCTACCTGTGACTACAGAAAACACGTGTGAAGCTAACACATGTGCAGGTGAACCGAGTGCAACAGACATGCGCCAGATATTAACTGTAACCCAGTTAAGGGTTTACGTGAACATATATTCACTGTAACATTTAAATTTAACAACACCTTTTCATATTCAAATAGCTGACGCAACTGTAAATCAGCGGTTCTCAAACTGGGGGGCATTGAAGTTGTACAAGGGGTACGTCGAATAAATGAACAAGACATCAAAATTAATTTTTTACATTTTTATTTCAAATTTAAATTTGCAAGCATATAATCACAAGAAATGCATTATAACTAAAATTAAAATAAAACATTTCTAAGGCGTAGATCTAATGACTGATATGTGTCTGCTTTAAAGTACACAGCCTGTCCAGGTTTGGTTTGATATTCGAGATATCGAGACACTCTGAGCTCCTTTTCTATTTGAAGTTTGTTTCTATCACGAGCGGCGCCGCCGCTGCTGCTTTTATAGTCGCGTATTTTCAATCTAGAAAGTTCGAGACGTATCAGTATCTGTTGCGAACATTCGGGTAACAGTAGATCAGATGATAATGCTGCGCGACTGCGCCACATTGACAGCGTAGCCAATATTGTCAAATTGAGTTAAATAATTTACTGCGTATCGGGTTATTCTCATGATACAACTAACAGTGGTGTAATATTTGTCAGACGAAAATATGTTTGTCTCATGCAGATTGACTTCATCGGTGTCCTCGTTTACGAGATTTTTAAAAATTAAAACATATTTAATCGTTTCTTTACATAAACAAATAATTAAATAAGAATAAGATAATTGATTCTTTGTTTTTGGGATTAGAATTATTACCAAAAACCACATAAGGTATTTTAACAGTTATTAAAGCACTTTAAAAAAATAAATTGCAAATATTTAATCGAAGTTAGCCAAACACATGCAAATCTTATGGAAGTAAAAATGATAGGATACCGCGACACCGCACAAGTATCATACCTGTGTTAGTTGTATCAGGGGTTATTCTCATCCATCTTATATTATGCAGGGGGAGCAGAATTATTCCAGGTAGAAAAAGAGGGGGGCGAGAAATACAAAAGTTTGAGAACAACTGCTGTGAATCATTACGGTTCTCATGAACGCCCCAAATTTAGGGGTGTATGATAGTTCAGAATTCTCTTCTAATGCTCAAATATTTTATTTCAAATTCAGAATGAAGGACAGTTTGACCAGACCTTTGTTTTGTACTTCATGTTGTTTCCCACCATTCTTTCCCTCCCCAATTCTCTAATTTTCAGCCTTTTTATCCTATCGGTTTTTGACTCCACTGGACCATGGAGGTTATGAATACTTTTGACCGTATGCGATGGATTTCGACCTGCTGATAACAAAAATTCTCTTTAAATTTTGCTTCATGTATCGTTTTATTGCAATCTACCATTTTTGTGATTGGCGCAAGGTTTATCATATGTGGGGGTTTTCTCTGACCCGTAAGTCAGGAGGATGCAGAAAAAGAAAAAAACTTGAAGTGGTTTCAAAACATTCCTACGTAATTCTTATGAGCACAATATATTTAATACTCTAAAAGGCAGTTCCCCTATTTGGGGGCTTACTAAAACTGAAATCTGCCTCTAGTAGTTGGGGGCTTTTTGAACAGGCCAGTGAAGATCATGTCCAGCTTTCATGGCACTATTTGTCATGTTCCCAATTCCTACTCACAACAAAGAAGTGGGCTTGTGTAGGCCAACATGCCTGGCTCTAGAGTTTGGAGTCAGGCTGCCTAGGGTGAGGCCACTCTACAGACATACCACAGAAGATTAGGGCCTGGTTTGTGAGTCTTTTAAAAGGCCATCACTCCTTTTATTTTTTTCAAGTGCACTCAAATCATAACAGTCAGTTAATTCACACGTTTTGGACCATTAAAGGTTTGCTTCTTATTAGTAGCTATCTGCTTTTGCACATTGCCATTGTAAGAGAACACACACACACACACAACCCAAAGGTGCTCTATAGATTGTGTGGGATTGCCTCATATTTGTTTCTTGTGAACAACGACTTGCTCAGTGCCACATTCAGGGTCATTAGTGACAATTATGGCTTAACATTTGCTGCTTTAGCTAACTGGCCAGACAACATGTTGTGATATAAGAAACCCCTGCTTCTCATTTGGTGGCTGCTGTACTTCTGCCTCCAGTGAGACGCGTCTTCTTTCTTCCCTGATTCTTCTGCTCGTCAAAATGAGGCAAAGGCTTTAAGACAAACCACTAGGGCAAATGGCAGAGTTAGTGTGTAACAGCGCCACCTGATGAACTCTAATTCAAGCTACAAGAAACACATTTATCCTTTCACGGCCCCAAAGTGGACGTATACTGGCCACTTAACACTATTAAAGTGATGTACTCCTTTCAGAGATAGTAGGTCATGAAAATGTTCCTTTTAAGAAGTTCAATAAAATAAAAAGAAACTTACATTTTCCAATTCCATTTCTGCTTTTTAGATTCTGCAAGGTGTAACCTGGAGGGTCAACATCTTAAAGAGAAGGAGAAAAGCAAACGTGAGCTTCAAATGGTCAGAATTAGCAGGGCAGATTCTTTTATCAACTCTTCATCTCCCTGGACTGGCTGAAGAGGTCACTTGAGGACACAAACCCACCCATCTCAGTGGTCTTCACAAACTCCCAGCCACTCATCTCCTCCACGTATTCCTTCAGATCGCAAAGATCCTTTTTTAGAGTCTCAGGAAGGAAGTCTTCATTAATAGGGATGATGGGTGCATCTTCATCTTCAACAGGGACACAGAGAGATGGGAGTTTCTACAAATGGAAAGGAGAAGAAATGAAAACATGACAGATGAGGACTTCTGCTTCAAACGGGCCTCCTGGTACCCCTGGGGTTGGTATGGCTCACCTGGAGGAAGTGAATGTGGTCATCTATCGATAAAAGCTTAGTCATTTCAGTGTCTCTACTTTTCAGCTCCATGATCTCCTTTTCCAGTTGTCTGATGACATCTTCTGCCTTTTCTACTTCCCTCTTCTCGTAATCTCTGATCAGGTTGGTGACATCTGACCTCAATTTCAGCAAAGTCTCAAAAGTCTCCTCATGTTTCTGAACTTCTCTTGCAGCAGAACCCTGATTAGAAGAAGATAGAAATGCATTTCGGCCACTTGCACTTCAGAAGACCTCTAGAACCTGAAGACACTGAGAATCGCTGCTGTCCTGGAGGGTGGAGCACCACAGAGCCCCAAACCCCAAACACAAATGCACGGACAAGTCCCAAGTTCAAAAAAAAGGTTTTTTATTTTAAAGAAATACCTTCATACCACAACTACAAGCACTCTTCTTCTCTCTGCTGCTACTCCTCCCAGGATCCAACTCACCTGGACAAGGAACTGCTGCTCTTTTTATTGAAGACCTGAGAGAACTTCCGGTGACAAGACATCGCCCATTCAAAGCGCTTCAGAGTCACACAGAAGTCCCATAAACTAAAGAGTGTAACTCTTTGCAGGATCCCCTGACGGCACCCATGGACCCCAAAGGGGCTGTCCCACTAGACTACAATTCCCAGCATTCCCTGCAGGTGTCCAAATGGGCACCCAGAGATGCTGCCATCTAGCAGGTTGGGGAGAATACAGCCTTAATATGGAACCTCCCTCAGTCTCTCTGTTACATTGGCCTCCTGACCAGTTAAGAGAATTGGGCTAATCCTGGCAGGGACGCCAGTCCATGTGTGCTGCCCGTTACAAGGGTAAAATCATTATGTTGGAACTGCAGACATTATACTAAATAAAAAAACAACAACAACAAGCTTCAATCTGCCTCTATTATACGTTTTGCTTTTTTTTTCATTTTAATCAAACAAACTGCAATGAATTACAAATGACAATTTATAAAGCCAATTTATAGGACATTTGAAGGCAGTTTATCTAACTACATTTGCAATCTTCCCTTCCTGTGACCAATAATTTTCCAATAATTTAAGTCATTTGTGGTACTCTCAGTTTAAACAATTAGACGATTTACAACTTAATAGTAAAGTACGAGGATGAAAGGTTTTAGGCAGAGCCATCCATCACCAGGATAGAATATCACCTGTGCCCAAGTAAAATGCAATCCAAAGTGTTAACTGCATTGCAATACGATACATATGCTCATGGTGCATTTCATTTTGGAGCAGTTTTATTTTTTCATAATTAAATCAACCAAATGCTTGATTGCTTTTCACTACGGCATACAGATTTCATGTCAGTTTAAAATGCAATGCAAAAGCATTTTACATTTTAATTCCTGTCCATAGATCACATGTCATAATTAAAAACAAAGCAAATGTACTGCATTTTTCACTGACTGTATTGAGTTTTGATTCAACAACACACATTAATCACACCAAAACTTAATGCAATCAAGTGACCGTCAAGAGGTGGGGTAAAGGGCATCTACATGTGAAGGAAGAGGCGTTCCAATCACAAGTCTGTTCGTCCAGAGCTAAAGGTGGCGAATGGGCAGTTGACAAGGCAGGGGATCCGCCGTGTCATTGAGCAGGTGGAAGCTGGAGATGGAAATGGTGATTTCATTCTCTTTCATGTCAACTGGTTTCTGGAAAGGGTAGAGAAGCAGCAATAGGAGAAGATTGTCCACCGGCTTGTGAGCTACTTTTAAAATGACCAGGTCAAAATGATCTAGCTACATTAAAAATGCTTTATATATATATATATATATATATATATATATACTGAGTATACTTGAATGTATGTTGTCATACCTTGCATAACTGAATAACCTTTATGGCACAATAATAATAACAATTCCATACATTTATGGTCACTACAGTATTTGGATTTAATAATCGTCATGTGGGAAAAGGCTGACTCGAATAAATAAGTAGAGCCGAATAATGCAGTCAAGGAGTTTTTGAATTCAGCCAAGTGAAAAATGGCGGCTGTCCGATTAACTGCGATTTTAGTTCCCTCTCCTTTCTCTTTCTCAGATCGCTTTTCGGAAGGACGTCAGTTTTGTCGTTTTTATGAACAGTTCGAAAGTGCCTTTCCACATTTTCCTTCTTTGGAATAGCAATGATAGATTGACAGATCAGACAAACGCACTTCGATTGTGACATTATAAGAAAAAAAAATCTTCTAATTCCACATCCAGCCCATACCCTCCTCAAACAATTTTTTTTAAAATCCCTTCTGTAGTCGATATAAATTGGAAGGCTGACTAGATCATAGCCGTAGTTTTGCAGTAACTCGCGAGTTTGATCGTGCGAGTGGGATGACCAGTGTGTTAGAAGAGAAGAGATCTCAGACTGGCCGCCCTGTATGTCAATCAAGTGGCAAACGCCATAGGGAGGATATATGATAGACTAACGTTTAAAAAAAATTTATTTTGAATGCAACGCGATCTACCTGCACTACCTTTGAGATCTACCGGTCGATCGCGTTGGGCACCCCATCCTTACAACACATTCAATAGCTAATGTCCCATGATGTAGCTAATCATCCAGGGTGCCCGTACCCCGATATTCTCCTATATATGGTTGTATATATCTGCAGATATGGATGGCCGTACTGTACTGTATGCGTTTCTGTATTGCATTATAAACTGACACAAAAGTTGTGTGCTGTAGTGAAAAGCAATCGATAATTTGGGTGATATGTTTTTTTAATTATGACACGATAAAATGTGCCAAAATTAAATGCACTGTATGTATATGCATCGCATTACAATGTAGTTAACATGTTGAATTGCACTTAATTTTGCTATGAATAAACATACATACGTCAATGGAGGTAGCCACTCACATGTCTGTAATATCAAGAGGTCCGGAGTTTTAGGTGGATTTTTGACTAAATAACTGCCCATCTGAGAGACCAGAGAGCAAAGTCAAAAACAGATCTGTCAGAGAATGAGACACCATATTATTAGGAGGTTGAAGAACGCAACCCCTTCATCAGCCCAACTGCTAAATCTAAAGGCTCCCTAGAACCACAGCCTCTTTTGACATTGCCGTTAATTTTTAATAAGTTTCCTGACGATATATACATCCAGACTTTGCTGTGTTTTCTTATACTTCTATTATTCTACCTTAACACGTATTACTTTCCTTTAAGTATTGTATAGTTTGTTTAATATGTAGTGTGATTGAAGTAATAAAGGAAATATAAGGGCACCTAGTGTGGGGAGATCGCCAATGTCGTCCTGTGATGGTGCAGGTCGGCTCCTTGCTCACCCTTTATTAATGGGATCATAATGCAACCAACACCATCAATAACGTAGCCGAGTTGAGCTTGGCAGATAAGTACAAAACACACATGAAGCATGGGGATGGTGTAAAAAGTCCAAATAATGTTCAAAAGGTGTTCAATAAATAAATAAATAATCCATAAAAACAAAGCGTTGAAGGAGGTTAAAATCAAACAGAAAAATCCAATTAAATGAGGTTAAAAGCAACTGACAGGAAACCATTTTTTTTTAAAACCCAGTGCCTTGATCTCCTAACTGGTGGCTCCTCTGCTTATCGCATGCAGGCCTTGCAGTAGAGGAGTCACCCCAAAAGTAGATTCGGCTGACCTTCCTCAGGTCTGGGTCCCTGCTGTCCCAAGGCTATGGGGCTCACTTCCCAGCTTCCTGCTTCTCTCCATCAAGCCTTCTCTCTTCAGCTGACTCACTCCCACACCGGCACCTTCCACCTCCTGCCTTCTTCTCTCTTTAACTTCTGTTCTTTCTCGATTCCCCCCTCTTGCACTCGCGCTTCTCTTTTAAAGCTGATGACGTGGCATAGCTATGTCAATAGCAACTCCTGGCATCAATTAGGGTAGCGGACGATCCTACACTTGTGCACTAAGTGCAGGGCCATCCACTCCCGTATCGCACATGGGAACCGCTCACCACACCACTCCCACAAGAAGACACGTATGCAGTGATCATTTGTTTAAAATGCCAATCGGCTGTGGACCTCACTTTACCAAACTTCCTTACAGGACTCTATAGGATGAGGGGGCTGCCCTTAGATAGTAAACCTCATGGTAAATGGCTGGCACATGGCTTTAACCCATTGTGCCTTGGTTATTCTTAGGGATCAAGGTGTGTCTCCCTTTAGGTCACAGTTATATCTGGGGCCATCTGTGTGTCGGTCACATCGTAGTGGAGTACTGAACAGTGACGGGCTGGACAAGCATCACTCATAATCAGTGCCTGCGTGTGTGTGAAGTTTAGGGTTCAAAAGCACACCGATGCAATAACAAACTTGGCGAGTTCTACTCATCCCACGATAATACAGCTGCCAGATCGGCAGACAGGAGAACTGGAATATCAATGGAAAAGTGCTGTCAATTTATTTAAAATTATTTAGGAAAAGAAAAATAATAAGAACATCAACTTTGAACTAATATACCAATATGTTATGTTTAAAGTTCTAGTTTTAATCATCTCATCTCACAATGGGAGCAGGCCAAGCAGCTCAGCCCAGGGCTCCAGGTCCCCAGCTACAGACCCCAGCTTGTCTTGGGCAGTTCCCAGGCATTCTAAGGTTTAGTTGTATATTCTAAAATTTTATTTTTAACCTTTTAGTATGCTAGAGGCAAATTTATTTAAACATACAGTATGTGTGTGTGTGTTGTTGTTATTGTTTTAATTTTGTTTTTTTCTCATTGCCCTAATTTAACCTGTATCTCTGGATCATTTGCATTGTGGCATCTGAGTGAAACATACAACTAACTCACCTGAATCCGCATCAGCTTCACCTTCATCTCCTCCAGTTTCTCCTGTTTGTCTTCAATTTTCTTTTTCAAATCATCTATTTTGTTATCCAGGTCACTCTGTGTGGAGACAAAGTGAAGGAGAGATGTCTGAGGAGGAGCAGAAACTGGAATTCAGCAGGGATTCATAGAAACCAAACGGATAGAAGGAGAATGAAGAAGGTGAGAGGAGCCACAGCTGGGCACCTTGGAGCAGAATGTGGGACAGATCTGTGGGACAGGACCAGAGGGAGGATTGCAGTCGATGAGAAAGAAAGGCAGAAAGGACAAATGGACAATCGGAGTGTGGGTCCCATTGAGCGATGATGCATTTAGGTTTTAAATGAAGATGGGTTAAATTCATAATCTGGATGAGTATTGCGGAATGTCTGACATTTGGAAATTGGCAGAAATGAGAAAGGCTTTA
The DNA here is from genome assembly GCA_026402145.1 of Polypterus bichir lapradei. NCBI lineage: Eukaryota > Metazoa > Chordata > Cladistia > Polypteriformes > Polypteridae > Polypterus > Polypterus bichir. The sequence continues at coordinate 5,352,447 of JANRMT010049829.1, forward strand.
TTACTTATTTTACAGAAAATAAATTGGAAAAAAGTGGAGAAAAACAATAATAATTTAAGCTAAGCCATGGGTGTGCACGACTTGTTGACCATATGCATGAACATCCTACAGTTTTTGGTAATGTCACAGTACCTCATAGAGGTGGAAAAGGCCCAAAGGATGTATGAAATCCACCACTAGGGCTTAGTGTACACCAACACAGGTACATCTGAAAACACCATCTTCATTTTAAACGTTGTCCATCCACACTAGTTTTTCCAAACATTTGCTTAAAGTCTTTCATACAGATTTGAATTCCAAAAACGCGCAAATTTTTCCCTTTGGGCAAGCAGAGTTTATCACTGTATGTTCACTGAGCAAACCCAAAGTAAAACAAAATGCTAAAAGAACCAGCAAATATATACAGTAAAACCTCGATTATCCATCAGGGATTGGGACCAAGGCCTTGACGGATAAAAGAAAAGACGGATAACAGAACAGCATTGTATTTATTTACAAAACAAAACTCTAGAACAAAATATGATATAGTATTAACATCCATCCATCCATTTTCCAACCCGCTGAATCCAAACACGGGGTCATGGGGGTCTGCTGGAGCCAATCCCAGCCAACACAGGGTGCAAAGCAGGAACCGATCCCAGGCAGGGCACCAACCCACCGCAGACAGTATTAACAAAATGAATTAATTCATATAATATTGTAACAATCAGCCTAATAAACAAATACAACTCAGGGTCCTGGTGTTTCTTTCATTTTACTTGGAGTCTTTGTTCTGTAACAATCAGTGCCCTGTCTTGTCTGGGTTACAAAGCACACCTCCAAAACAATAAAAGAAAGCTTTCCCTACCAGTTTATCTCCTGCCACTCACTTTCTTTCTTTCTCTTTACTGCTAACACCTCTGCTTATTGTTTCCTGACTCCCTACTCAACACTTCCTTCCGCCGCACCTTCCTTTTCCTCCTAACTTCTCCTGTCACTCATCTCCTAAGAGGCGTGTCCTCCCCTTAATAATAATAATAATAATTCTTTGCATTTCTATAGCGTTTTTCTCACTACTCAAAGCGCTCAGCAATTGCAGGTTAAGGGCCCAACAGAGCAGCGTCCCTTTTGGCATTTACGGGATTCGAACCAGCAACCTTCTGATTGCCAGTGCAGATCCCGAGCCTCAGAGCCACCACTCTACAGAGCAGAAGCCCTTCAGCCAGTGCCATCACTTAGACAGCAGTCATTCCACCCTTTCTGCTCCCCGACAGCACATCACAAGCTGCCTGTATGTCATAATATATTAACAAAACATAATAACAGACATTAAAAAAGAAAATTACAATACAGAAGAACATTAACGTTAACTGACCCATTTTTCAACTTTGTCAGTATCACGCTTTATATCAGTCGCTGTTGTTCTTCCTACTCTGTAAATTGAAGCAATACTTGAAACACTTTTGCTGTTTTTTACTTTTAATAATTACAGTTCTTCTTGTGACATTTCCAACACCACACGCATACGTATAGTAGATTAATTAGAACAAAAGAGACAAGCTACGAAACACTGTTAAAACTAAAGGTACGGAACTGACACTGTGATTTCAAAATGTGGTATGACACGTGATGCTGGTGAAGAACACAACACACTAGTACAAGGGAGAGTTGATCCAGCGTGCGGAGCTCACGTAGTAGTAGAGTAACAGGAAGGCGCTGGTGTGCACAATGTTTTGGGGTTTTTTTGGGCCTGACAGTTAATCGAGTGACAGATAACTGAGGTTTTACTGTATATGCACAGGTCTGATCCCAATCTGATATTTGGTGGTGACCTACCAGGTAATGCTTGTGGTTAGGGCGGCACTGTCTATGATCTGCTTCTCACAACAAAGAGGGCGTGGCGGATGTCTGCTGACTGATGACCCACCACAATCTACACCCTGGCAAGTAAGCAAAGCAGCCGCTGTGGTGCGACGTCGGAGGATTCACCTCAGGTGCTTATGTAGGAGTTTTGATCCCTGCAAGGGGAATGCATACACCTGTTGAGCCTCAATTAAGGATGAAACACGTGTCGAGTACTCTTTGTATTATTTTCAGGTACTATATATTATGCTGATATATATATTTTAATTTCTTCAATATTAAATATTTTGTCAAGGTGATGTATGTGACTTGTGACTGATGTTTGTTCAGCATTGTTTGCACTTCCAGCACATTCAAGAGTAAGATGCAGGCACGTGGACAAGCATGCGTGCGTCTTTGCGGTCATTTAAATTGCAGCCAAAGGGTCTGTTTTTCCAACAAGAGCAACAAGGTGATATTTTAAAGATG